>NW_027019328.1:9115830-9332702 GCF_013076305.1 Rhopilema esculentum
ACTCTGAAAACATCAACAAAGTTGAGGAATTTATCCCATACACCTATCAATGTGTCTGCTGCATAAGCTTGTGACCAGGTATCGAATTTATAAGGGTTTCTAACGTATGATAAGCCGACGTTCAAGCTCAGCTGAGCCAACATTATACTTGTGACATCCTCTTCATATAAATCCAAATTCACTTGAGGTTCCCGTGCAATGATCAGTTCATCATCCATGGGCAGCATCTCAGACTCCACTGCTGCATCGTTTGCGTCATTTTCTATATTCTCTTTCGATGGCAAATTTTTTGTTATGTCCGATTCAGGAAAGGATTCATTTGAAGAGAGAAGACTAGTGCATGATCTCAATTTCACATCACCGCTCGTTTTTAATTCTTTGTCCGAGGAGTCACATAATGATGATGCTGGTGGCCTCTGCCGAAAATCAAAACTGAGATGATCCGATGATGATGTCGCAGCGGGTAATGCAGTCGAAAAATCAAATCCTTGGCCAATTTCAGAGTGTTTCTGCGAATAATGAAAGCATCTCATTATCTTAGTCTACCACTGCTGATTTGGGACAATATGCAAAGTAACCAGCCTGCATTTACAAACATGGAATAGTTCTCCATCCCAAAACAGGGTTTGATCATGACAGAATCTAACAGATGCAGGGATGTATTCGACTTCTCTTTCGAAGAATCTCGATGGTGCAAAATGGAGCAATCAACGAAATGACGAAAATAAAGGAGAGGAGATCAAAAGTGAGAAAGGTAGGATGTTCACTCGGGAGGGGTACCTTAACATGTATGAAGGTATGGGGACGTGCCATTATTTTGGGGTACTTTTTTCTGAAAACTGCGGAAATATCGGTATCAGATTTTGAAATATGAAACATGCGGAGCTATGGGTATCCTTTGAAGAAACATCCAGAAACAATGGGTACCATTTTTGGAAAATACAGCAAAATTATTAGGAGAGAGATTTAGCATTAACAAAATGAATGTTTAGTTAGAAATGAAAGTACAAAATATGTGCAATATTGAGATTTTGGGGCAAAGAACACGCAAAATTTGTTTGATGATTTTGCTGTGCTTTAAAAATGATATTTGCTTTCCGGAATCATGCGTATAGTTTTCATCAAATTTGCGGAATTATGATTCAAATTTTTTCAGACATGTGCGGAATTATGACTTCACTTTCCTTTGGATGCTACTGTTGTGCCTAAAGGTATGATTAACGTATTATAAGGTATCGTCGCTAGATTTTAGAGAAGAATGTAAGTCCTGAGTTACAGTGGAAGGGCGACCAGGCTCACATCACATCCGAACATCATCCGCTGTTCCGCAACTGCCTACTGACATAAAGGTGTCACCCCTTTTTTATGTAACAATGAAAAAACAGTCATATTTACTTGCAGCTGTCTGATCTTTCCTCTGACTTCACCTCGAACAAGCTTTGGTCTTTCTGGCTTCTTCTCAACCTTGATATAGATAACATTGCCCATGAGGAAACCTCGTCTTATTTACGTACTGGATAAATTTATATTGTATCTTTCATTGTTTTTGTATTTGTTTCTTCCTAGCATACGAAGGTAGTTTTTAGGAAACTGGGAAGCTTATGCTTATCGTTTTTCATTTTTTTGCATTTTATAATATTTATACAGGTTAAAGGTTCATAAATATATGTTTTTCAACCTGACCTGTTTAAAAGATTAAAATAAGCGCTAATAAACATGTTATAATACTAATAACAAAAGAAATTTACCAACCTAACCTAATTTACAATATTTAATAAAACTAAGGCTATAAAAAGTGAACGTAAAGATGAAATAAAAGTTGTCCCCGACTATAGTTGTTCTTTGAAGGTTTTCAGGGAGTGGGCCAATTTGGTAGCCCTTTCTAGACCGTTCCACAGTTTTGGACCGCGATAAGAAAAAGCCTTTTGGCCATTTATCGTTTTTAGCAGCGGTTTTTTAAGATCAGTTTCTGATGAACGCAGAAACCGTTCTCTATCATCCGAACATTTTTCGAATAATTTTCTCAAGTAGTCTGGTGCAAGCAGATTTAAAGATTTGTAAGTTAGCATGGCTGCCTCCTTTCTTACAAGATTACTGATAATTGACCAGCCAAGTTTCTGCATTATCGGAGCAGCAGACGTATCGTATGGGCTGCTAGTTACAAATCTGGCAGCTCTATTTTGGATTTTTCGCAAGACATCAAGCTTTGATTCATTACAGCAGCCCCAAACGGAACAACAGTAGCTCAAATGGGGCTCAACAATTCCTCTATACATTTTGTTGAGTATGTCAGATGGAAGATATTTCTTAGAATACTTAATAAGTCCAAGGGCTCGATTAGCCTTGGTCTTGATAGTATCGATATGCTTGTCCCAGTTGAGCTTACTGTCTATCTGAACACCTAAGTATATTGTGTTGGTGATCATTTCAATGTCCTGATCACCTATTGAAAAAGAAAAAGATCGAGAAGTGTCCTTGTCCTTCCTCTCGATGTGACCACACCTTGTCATTCCTTCGCCTGGAATTACAGAGAGCTGGCGACTCTCCTCACTCTGGGTGAAAGTTTGGTCTCGCCAGGGGCTCGAACCATGGTCCCTTAGGTCTGTAGTCAGCGCCTATAACAACTGAGCCATCCTCGCACCAAAGTATGACAACATTATGATCTATGAATAACGTTCCCAATGAAGCCAAGGAATTGAGCATGAATTAAAATTCAACTACAGCCTATCATTTCAAAAGAAATAAACTTTATTGAATCTGAAGTTTTAGTAGACAAACTGCCTAAAACTCAAACTCATTACAAGTGAAGTGATCTCCAAGGCAGAGGGAATTAATAACCAAACGAACTCGCTTACCTCCCCTTTGTTAAAAAGTGATTGTTCACCAAGTTGCAGGTGTCTTTCCTAAAGAAATAAAATATATGATTTACACTAGTCTATTTGACTTGTCACACTTCATTTCATGGGCTCCGACAAAGGTTGAAAAGTGGGGGGGGGGGCCAAGGGAAAATTTAATACCCATAACAAAAGATTTTGAAAAAAACTCTATTGTTTTGCAAAAAAGTGGGGAGGCCAAGGCCCCCCCCCCCGGCTGCGCAGTCTATTAACATTATGAGGCTTCAATTTAAAACAAATTTTCTGCCTTGCTTATTTTCTAACTTTACATCCTTATCAAACTACGCTTGAAGATCGCCTGGCCCTCGATAATGTTAGCTGTCCAATCGCTTCAGTATTTCAATTGTTTTGGTACTTTCATTTCACCAGCATTACTTCTCTGCTCGAGCATTCCTACAGTATTAAAATGGCTTCAGTTTTCAAATTATTCCGACACTCCGATTTTATTTGTATTATTATTGCTCCCGTACCCAAATTATCCCAGTTTCCTTCAGTTCCCCATCGCTTTTCTTCCGTCCTACAGTATTACTAACACTCTACGACAGGGGTATCCAACTTACTTTGGGTGGACCATAGATCCATACGGCCCAGGCGGGCCAGATAAACGAGTATGTAAATTTTAAGGAAACTTCGTATCGAATAGCAAATTGATTAATAATTACAGTTACATGAAAAGTTACATGAAAAGTTACATGAAAAGTTACATGAAAAATTACATGAACAGTTATATGAAAAAATTATCAATGGGAAATAATGTTTTTTTGTTTGCGCAAATCAAATCACACATTAAACTGGAAGTTGATATGCATATTTCGTGCGAATGTTTGTCTGCAATCCATGATTGTAGCTTTGACTTGTTCAGCTTCATGTAAAAAATGTTTGTTCACAGACATATGTGCTCTCAAACGAGCTAGTGATTACTGTTTCAGGTTTGGAAATCTTTCATCACAAAGCTTGTGATACAATTTCACAAGAGGCTTTACAGGATGTAGTTGTTTATGGAGACTAAAGCACTGCAGACCATATGTTTTAAATCCCTACTCTAGAACACTGACTGCTCCATTACTCATATCAAGCAAGTATCACCAATGCTCCACTATGCTCAATATTACTACAATCAGTCCAGTATTACAACATCACTCTAGTGCGCTCATTGTTCAATTTCTCCAGCCATTCTAGCATTCCCAGTAACTGTACAAGTATTCACACTGCTTTGGTATTCCCAAAGTTTTCCCACAATTAGTGATCCTACAGTATTTCTCAGTTATTTCATTACTGAATACTATCACTCCAGTATTCCCACGTCACCCCCATTTCTTCATTATTACAAATGCTTCATTGCTCAAGTACATCTATTGCTCTATAAATAACTAGTCACTAAGCAACAATGCAAAATACAAGAGGTTTATGCAGGGGCTGCAGAAATCGAGGGGGCTTTAGCCCCTCAATAATTTTCAAAATGTACTAAAAACCATACAAAAATTCGCCTTGCTCATGGTTTTCAGCATGTTTAGCACCCCAAAGTTCTTGAGCCCCCTCAATTTTAAATATGCTCTGTGGTCCTTGAGCTCATGTTCAGCTGGGGAAACTCATAGTTTCAGGTTAGCTATAAGTATGCAGGGATGTATAGGCATTCTATAAAGTAGAAATGGAACCATTTTACAACGCTGCCCTGTATGATAAACATAATCCAGTGAAATCTACCTTAAGATGCAACTTTTTCAAGCTCGGGAATTGATGTAACAGTCTTTTTTCCTAAAACCAAAGAAAATTTATTAATAATTGCATTGGGTCCATCCATTTTCAGAATCAAAATCACTAGGAAAAAATGTAAAGAGATGGGCAAGATTACCAACAAGGGGAATTTCCATTGTAAAGATGTCCAACTTCTGCCCCTTGGTATGATGTTGTGGTTTGAAAATAATACAGCAAGAGCATCATTTATGATCAGCAGCCAATAGGAAATTTTTTAAGAAAAATTGCTTGAATTCCTCCTATACATGGTTTCATTCTGTAAAAGACAAGGGGCTCTATTCTACATGAAATCCGAATGTATGGCATACTTTGGTTTGATTGAAATCATCGTGTAAAATTTAAGGTAGCTTGATTTAACAGCCCTGTATAATTTTGCACAATGTTGTACAACTGTAACTACACGTGTGACTTTAAGTTGAGTCTTTAAGACCAGGCATCTAACCTTCTTTTAACAAATTGATTTTGAAATTTAAAAAAAAATAGCAAAAAAGCTTGCTGACAATCAAACTACACACAACCTTTGTTATAATCAATCAAGTCTTGTGAGGCAGCAAATACAAACAAAACAAGCTTTCAATTGAGTTTAAAATATGTGAAGCTAAAGCTGTTTTTGTGTGAGTGAGCCTAAGGACAAAGGGGATAATTAATCTTAACACAGCCTGCTTTCAAAAGAGCATAGTTGAAGAATTAGCAAACCAGTATCTGCTGAAAGAAAATCCAGCCTTAAACCATTTGAAAATCAATTCTAGGGTCTTTGAAAAAATTAGCAAAGTAATGATAAAAACTAATCTTCCAGAGAGCTGTGTTCAGTGTCTTAGGAAGGACAAAATTATTGGTGGTGCCATTGTTTGAGAACAATATAATCCAAGGGATTCTTCATTTGAAAGAAAGGACTTCAATAGTTTTTAGGGGACAAGAGCCGCCCCCTCCAGGGAAAAAAGTAGCTTCAGCCCTGGCCACTTGTATATCTAAAACAATTCCTTCAGAATAAAAATTTAAAAAATACCAAGTTAAATATTAATTTATATACAATTATCTAAAACTACAATCTCTGCCAAAAGTCTTTGAACACTGATGTCAGTTTCCAAGGTCAAAAGCAAGCACACCCCTCTGCGCCATGGAACAATATTCATTAACTATGAAAGGGGTTAGGATTTTATAAAGCACTTTCTTTTGTGCTTCTTTTATGATATTTCTCTAAATTATCAACATTGCTTTAATGGAAAGGGTGCAGAAGTAGCAATTTTCATTCGGAAAAGGAATGAAAGATTTAAAATGCAACGGAAATTGCCCAGTGTAGATAAGTACATTTGGCAGTCATGTAGATACCTCAAAAGATTTTTCAAACTTCACAGACCATTCATTTTCACTTTCATTATCCTTAAAAAAACACAAAGGTCAGGTAAGAAAATATCCAACGAAATTGCTAAGTAAATGTGCTTTTCAGAACTAGCAAATTTGTGTAGACTTATAAACCCAGCTTATGGTAGTTAGGAAGAATCTAGAAGATTTTTTATCTTTTCTAAAACAAATGAACCAAAATTTTAAAATGCTCATCAATAATTTGAAAATATATAACTGTAACTTAACTTTATAAGCTGCCTATAGCTTAAGTTCTTTTGTTTTCATTCCCCTACTCATTGTTGCTATTCCTGAAACCTGTACATTTTTTTGAATCTGCAACCATGGTTACTTGAAATCAGTGGCAGTGTTTAGATGAAAAAGTGAGAAAGGATGTTAGTACAAAAGATGGCCCATTCACTTCTTCTAAATTTGAAAACAACTTGTTGGGTAGGAATATATAAAATGTTCTAGCTAGTTACAAACAGTAGCATTATTATAGAAAAGTAAGGCAGAAGTGCAGAAATGATGTAGAGGGTGCAACTGTAATACAAAACAAACTTGATGGTTTGTAATCATAGGCATGTGAGACATGGGGCTGGAAGGTCTGCACCCCTCCCTAATAAGTCAAAATCTGCCGCAATTGGGACTCTTTTCGGGCAGTTCTATCACAATGGTGCAATAGTTTTCGGGCAAGATCAATTTTAAGCCCCCTAAGATCTGCTATGCCTATGTTTGCATTGGCTACACAAGTTAATTTCTCTAAACCACCACTGCCTGAAATCATAAAGATACCAAGTATTTGCGTTGTCCAGTGACGTGAACATGTCTTCTTTCACCTATATAGCAAAAAACACCAGGATATGCTGCTACTTCATCTGGGTCGAATTTAATCAAGCCATCAAGCTTTGCATTGGTGTACTTCACAGCAAAGGTGTTGCATATTACATCGCTACATAGCTTCCCATTCTCCTCTTCCAGAAAAAGATCCTCCTGCGTAAGTAAATAGTTAGATCTGTATAAATCTTTATGGCGGATAAAAAGTACAAATGAGTAATATAGTTGTATCAAAACAAAATCAATGGTAGGTAATGAAATTGCTTTTGAACCATTTAGCAATTAACTGTAAAAAATCCAATCGCTCAGATGCGAAAATTTTACCGTCCAAGGTCTGGCAATTCCTGAATCCATTGCGAGAAACGCCGTCCGACCGAGCACCGCATCCGTGGTATCTACCATTACTATGCCTTGCCACTTCCCGGAAAACTAGTCACGTGCTCCTCCCTCCTTGGGTCATTTCCTCGAGACGGACACTGATGATCAGAGGAGACAGATGATAATAGATAACAATAGCCAAAATGAGGTATCTTAAACCTCATCGTAATAATCAAAGTTGGCAGAGACAAAAGCGATAAGCTAATTATAGCCGACTATACAAAACGCATTAAAAGTTTTAATTACAAAAACTTAAATTTTAAATAAAAATTTTACACGGTTTACAACTGCAGTCAAATATTTTGATGGACTTCATATTTCTTTTTAAAACCCGCTATTGATTTGGACTCTGACTTCTCTTGGCAGATTCTACCATCATTTTTGATCAACAAAACTAATAGAGCCAATCATAAAGAAGCACCAAAACCTCAAGTACGGTGATAATATTAGCCCCTGTCCCTCTCGATTAAACAACCTCTTTAGTGTCAATGTTTTAATTAACTCTCCTCTCGAATAAACCCACCCTTTGTACCAGGGGCGGACTGGCTCCAATTTTAGGGCCCGGGCCAATTCGTCGAGAAAGTGCCCCAAAAATTAAAAATAAGTTTCAGGTATCCCAAAAGTTGTTTCACTTTTTTAAACTAGCTTAAAACGTTATTATAATATTGCTATTAATTCTAATTAGTAACCACCAGAGATGTAGGCGTAAGTGTAAAAGATTTACAAGGGGGATCCACAATCTTTAGTCCAGGTCAGCATCATTTTCACTGGAAATTTAATTCTGATGTAGGATAAGAGCGGAAAGAAAATCATGACATTGCGGGGAAAAAATTATTGTTTTCTAGCTGGGCCTTTAAAACTTTTAAAGGGGGGCCTCAGTGATAATAAACGGCGAATGGCATTTAGAGGCTCTGGTACCCAAGGTAGGACTTAATAAAATATCTAGGTTATTCAAGAAATATTTCAGTAATTCAAGAAAATCTTGATATGTAATTTTCCAGTCAAAACATAATAGAGACTGTTGTTTTTTCGATCATTGGTTGAGCAGCCAGGTGAATTAATTTGTTTAGCAGCCGCCAAGATGTGAACATCAGTAGCATAGGCAGGGATGGTGAAACGTTAATGAAGTAGGGGAGGGGGTACAATTTTTAGATTGTACAGGGCTTAAATAAAGGCCACCACCATGGTTAGGAATTCTGGCCGAATTCAAGAAAAAATTTAGAAATATGACGTTACAGGGATGGCAAGAAAATGCATCTAGATTTTTGCCATATTAAGTTTGACGACTTCTAATGTTCCGACATCTAATGCGAGACAAACTTATTATTGACTATTGTAATTCTGTTGAATTGTAAGCACCATCTGCAGTCTGGACCAGATGACTATATGTCCCATATTTTTTTATATGTCCTATATAAAAAAAGTTTGGCGAAAGGACGATCCTAGGCAATGCATGTAAGCTTTCATTTACAATAATTCCCCATTCCCTAATAGTTTCCAATTACCAAAAAGCCAATATCTTATTTCCAAGCTATATTTTTTAGCGACAAGCCCAGCATTTCCGAAATACATAACTTTGAACAAATTTGAATGCAATTATAAAAAATCCTGTCTTGTATATTGAAGACAGTAAATAAATGTTTTCAGTAAGAAACTTTCAAGAGTAACGAGTCTTCCTTTCTATGTTTAGATGTCAATTCATGTCTACATTTCTATGAGCGTAAAGCTTGTAATGCATCTAAGTCTTCCAGTTGTATCTCGTTCCTTTTTCTTGTTTAGTTTACAATGATAGACATCTAAAACGTATTCATTTTTGCAGGCCCGTAGACTACTAAACTGGAATGGGGCATGGATAGAAATAAAGCTTTTTCTATACCTGAGCTGAGGGGGTTGAGCCCTTTTGCTGTTTTGATCTATACTCTCAAATCTATTTGATTAGCGTTAAAATAATGTACCTTCCTAGAAATTGACCCACAAAAATTGTCATGTCCTTACCACCTTAACCTTTGATTAAATGAAAACATTGAAACTGCGGGCCTGGAAGGAAAATTTATCAGATTTTGCAACTTCCAGTTATGTATCGTATTATTGCATTAGGGACAGTGAGCCCTGGTCCCAGGATTCTCCTTAACTCCATTCTTGCAAACGTGATGAGAAAACTTCAGGGGAAGGGGGGGGTATGTACGTTATCTATATCGTCACATGTAAATGAAATTTCTTGGGAGACAACAGTTTCAAACAGGGCAAAAGGGCGTGGTCCAAAAGAGCATTGTCCCTGACACACCTTTAGTCCCCCCTCACTCATCCCAGGCTGAAGCCGCCACTGGGAAAAACTCAAGGCTTGAAAGCTTAAGAACAATGAACCAAACGTGTATAAACAACACAACAAAGAGGTGAGGCCGATAACGTCACACCTTTCCTCCAACAAAAGACAAAGTAAGAAAGCTATACCGTAATGTAATAGGTAATTTAGAAAGGGTCTTTGTAAAAATGTTGATTTCAAAAGTAGAAAGTTAATGACATGCTCAGTTCTTCTCTTTTTAAAAATGGTTTCAAGGTGGAAAATCCGGCAGATTGATTCTTCTACCACAAACTGGAGTTGTCTGTGGTCAGAGCGTATCTCTTAAAAACTGTTGATCCAAGTGGCTACAAGTAAGTTTTGACAAGGACGTGCAAAAGTCACAGTGTGTTAGATTTTTATGAAAAGCCAAAGAATAACAATAAAAGTGAATTTTCTCACGAGAAAAGGATTATCGATGTTATGTAACCTTTAAAAACAAAAAGTGCCAAATCATCTTTATTTCGATCTTGCAAAATGCAGCTTGATAATAAAGGGGATAACCAGTACGGCGATAAATAGACACAGTTTGAATTTCTATTTCAACATCTTTAATCAGATTGAATTGAGCGACTACTGAATTATAAGATTTATGAATTCAGTGAAAGATTCCTGTTACAAATCTAGGTGTGACAAAATCAGTTTTAAATAATTAGTAGACAGACGTCTATATTTACTAAGACTGAGTAGAGACTTACTGAGCATAAATTTGAGTTGCTTTTAAAAATACGCGTAAACTATTTGAAAACATATTGTATCTTGATCTTGTTTTAGTTTGCTAGCCATGTTTGCGATATGTTTTTTGTACAGTTGCAAATTAACTGGAAACCAGGTAGGTAGCAGTCATTTTACTGTACCAGTCAAATCTTTCAGTTTGGCTCTTACTTGAGATTGGCCAAATGATCTGACTGCAGTGAAAAAACCAACTCCAATAAACTAACAATTTATTCAAACAATTTATCTTCAGGAAACCGTAAATACTTTAATCATAGCAATGTGAAATCAAGGGTTCGTTTATTTATTAATATAAATATGACAATAAATATAAATATAGTATTTGCTTTCCTTTCGAAGATTCACGGTCATAGGAACCTGGATATAAGGGGTATATGATTGTCAGCGATTCCGCAGGCGCACATTATTTTGACGTCATGTTTTGGTTTATCGTTCAGTAAGTTGCTAAGAGATGATGTATTCGCACTAGAGTAATTAATATTTTCACCTTTTAGGTTTTGGACGCACATCTATTGATTGTAAGGATGTATTGTAGGGATTGGCACACATTTGTAAGGATTAAACGCACTACACCCATTTGTAAGATTTTGTATTTTCGTTGGTCAAGTAGTGATAATCTTGTAACGGTTTTTTGTGGGAATATTTGAGTTCGATAGTTTTAGATTGGAAATAAGTTGAAGAAAATGTTGAGTTCTTCGTGTCTTCTGGTCTATATGCTCCTTTCTGGTTGTGCCCCAAACTTTTCAACACATTCAAACTGTATTTTCAATTCATGCAGTGCTGAAGCCAGTGAAGGGTGGTTGACAGCAAATTTTTACATTGGAATCCCTGTGTTATTTGCATCCCTAAATTGGAAACCCTTGAGAATAACACAATTTAAAATGTAGAGACCCGATATTTGCCCCTACGGTTGTAATAAGCCTTATTTTTAAAAATTCGTAGATATAAGGTTAAAATATCTCTCTATCAACCCCTCTCTCTCCTGCAATTTTCTTCTCTTGCTCTACTTTTACGACACGAGGGCCCCCGCATTGAAGTACATGGCATTTGAGTCACATACACACAAGAAAAGAAAGAAATTGTACTGTGAATGAAAAGAAGCGTGTCATAAAGGAAAGAAAGCAAGTTTGCCGTCAAAGAAAGAAAGTCAAAGTGTGCTGGAGAACAGCGAGTTTGCCATGAGAGATAACGTGTGCTGTGAAAAAAAGAAAGAAAGAAAAGAAGAAAGAAAGAAAGAAAGAAAGAAAGAAAGAAAGAAAGAAAGAAAGAAAGAAAGAAAGAAAGAAAGAAAGAAAGAAAGAAAGAAAGAACGAAAGAAAGAAAGAAAGAAAGAAAGAAAGAAAGAAAGAAAGAAAGAAAGAAAGAAAGAAAGAAAGAAAGAAAGAAAGAAAGAAAGAAAGAAAGAAAGAAAGAAAGATAGAAAGGAAGAAAGAAGAAAGAAAGAAAGAAAGAAAGAAAGAAAGAAAGAAAGAAAGAAAGAAAGAAAGAAAGAAAGAAAGAAAGAAAGAAAGAAAGAAAGAAAGAATTTTTATGCTACTGTTGACTTAAAGTCCTTCCTGAAACAAAAAAAGTAAAGTAACAAAGAGCATTTCAGGTTCAAGAAATGGTTGATTCATAGAGCAAGCTCGTTGTGTGTGTACCATTGAGAGCGTTTTTTCTTCAACATTGTAGGAAAGGTACCAATCGCGAAGTACGTTTTTGAAAAGAACATACTGTTAGCAAAGCTTAAATATGTCTGGTGTCTGGGTTAAAGATGTAGCAAAAAGTCTGGAAATACAGTTATTTGATGAGGATATAGCCACGTGCTGGTACCGATTTAACACCGTTGTCAGGGTAACAGAGGGCAAGATTGCCACACGAAACTCCAATTAAACTCTGAGGACATGTATTATAGTGGTTCCATTTTGTCCCAAGGCCAATGTATGAATTGGGAGTAAAGCAATCTGGATCGTTGTTAGCGATAATGCCTACACGGGCAAAGATGACTCCGTAACTGTCTTTAACATTGATACCTTCTTTGTTGCAATAATCCTGAAGCGAACTGCCGGCCATCATCGCTTTCCAAGTACTCCTTCCGAAAGAAGTTCCAATGTACGCGTCATTTTTGAACACATTTTGCAAAGAAGACCCAGACTTTTCAATGAGCAAAAATTTGGTCGATCCTGAGTAATTCATACCAATACAAATGGAACTGAAAGCAATCGAGCTGAATGCGTTGTATTTTGCCTCTGTAGTTCTTGGGTCAGCCAAGCCACTCTCTATGTTATACGTCACACCATTAATCCAGTAGCTACTGCCAGACTTAAAAGTTTGCTAGAAAAGACGAATAACACTTGTTTTAGAAACTAAGGAAATAAGTGAAGAAATAAAAAATTCACAAAAGGGACACTTTCTGCATTAAATTTAATGACAAAAGATTGCGCTTAACTGCTGCTTTTATTCCAGTTAAGAATAAAAAAAATGTTTTGATTCATTTGAGCAATAAATTGTAAATTTAGATTTTCAATGTGATATAGCCCTGTACACGAGGTTGTCTAATGGTTAAGAGGCTTGTCAAAGAGAGGCAAAACCGCCAACAAATTTGTCTCTTTGCGCCATTTCTGTATTTTCATGTTGTGATAATTTGAATGCCAGTCCGTTGCCAAAAGCAATTTTATGTTAGAAGTAAACACTTTTCCAGCTGTAAATTAAAATTCAGAGAATAAAATAAAGCTTAAATTAGCAAAATTATAACAAAATTCCAGCATTGCCGCAAACATTCTTTTCTAACCAAATAAGTCTTTGGTACAGAAAATTGTCAAATTCTTTTTTAATATGTAAGAACCAGTGATTTCTCGTTCAAGCTAGCTGTTCTTTAGTTTTCTAAAACTTTTAGGCTGGATCATTCTTAATTCCTTTTAAATTACTACAGTGTAATAGATCAAGATACAAGACAATATTCTACTACAGAAAAATAAAGGATGTGTATATTTGCAGACATTTCTAATAGCTTTAGCAAATGCCACGTCCCAGAGATCGACGGTTCATTTTTCATCAAAAAGTGTTAGAAACAAATGGACATCAGAGAGTTTGATATGAAAATAATACAATGACAACGAAATGATTAAAAGAAAAATGAGATCTGCTGGCCATATTATGAGAGGATCATCCGGGTTCTTGGCAAGGCTTGTTTTGGAAGGCATGATTAACAGAAAAAAGCCAGGGAAAGACAAAGAAGAACAAAGGGGGACAATGTCAAGGAATAGAGCCGGTGTGAGAGCAATGGAAGAGCTAAACGATATTTTGAGGATAGGGATATTTTGAGGGTCATTGTAGCCAACCTTCTAATAGAAGATGATGACGATGATGAAACTTGACGAGCAGAGTAGCAAAGTGATGATGTCATATCTGATGAAGAAATTTTTCTAGAACCTATGGTATTTAAAGATATAGCCCGAAAGAACGCCATATAATACTGATATCATAATCGGTTAGATGTATTACGAATTGGCTGATATGTGGCCATATGAGCTCAGGTTATTTCTTCGTTAATTGGTCTTGTAATTTTGTCTATGTTAATAACTTTATGTACAGTGCCATTTTAACATTAATACAATACCAAATTTTGAATATATCATTGATAATTCTTGTTTTATTTGCCATTGTATCAATACTTTGCCACTGTTACTGTTTCTTTGCAATTCTTTACCACTGTTTAAAGATTGTTTACAATTGGTAAGAATGAGTTAATCATGTAATCACGTATAATGAGAATTACCTTAGAGCCATCAATAGTCATTGCTAGCGTCCAGCCTCCTTGGCCACACCCACCTAGATTGCTCATGACACAGAAATGTTTACCAGATACAAGAGAATAAACATTATTGGACAAATTTGTTTTCGCTGCGTCGTAAATGTCTTTACAACTTCCATAAACTGGAAAGAAGATGATAAGTTAGATGCTGATGAAATTAATTTTCAGCTGTTGAAACATGGCTGTAGCTGGAAAATAGAAATATTCAAGAAGGAGTCTCTTTGACTTTTTGTTTAGCCGGGGAATAAGATCCTTCTTTGATCTTTGTTATTATCATTCTATTGTGCAATAGGCTTAGGCTTTACTTTTTGCTTAAAGTCATGTGAAAATAGCATGACACTCTGCCAAAGCTATTATATATTATACCCAGTTTTCTATCCACCTTTTTTCTATTTCTTGTTGCATTTTTCATACTACACACAAGTACCCCGTCCCTCCCTCATTGATGGACCTGACATTGCTGACTGGGTTCGAAAAATATACATATGAAGTTATTTGCATTCTATCTTTGGTTAAGTGCCATCTAAACCGTAAAGAGACTAATATTCAGATGGAACAAATGTGTCATCAATGGCCAAAACGTGACATAAAGCTTTACAAATATCATGGTTTTGTTAATCAGAATTTCATCAAAAGCTTTCTTTGCTAAGAATCAGGAACTTAAAAACTTCATGTGTAATTGCTAGTGTCAAACCTTGGCTTGATAGATCCGGAGTGACTCCGACGGAAGATGAAGCAGTAGGTTGAATATTTCCATTAGAGGCAAGGCCGGGTTGAGAACCTGAAGCTGTAGTCCCTTGACTAGTGGGAGCTGTTGTGATCAAAGCGGTCGGAGTTAATCTCAACTGTCTAGTTGCCTCTGGTATACCAATGCTTCCCAATGTCTCTGATGGGTGGAGACTTATCGATGATTTCGGCGCGCTGGCTGCAAACACACAAAAGAAATTGGCAAAAGGAAACATATCTGCTGGTGAAAGAAAGCAGAAAGATTCAAAGGATAGAGTGTCTGTTCTTATTAGGATGTTCGGGGGTATATACATACCTGACTCAGCTGAAAATGAATTTTTGACAATGGAAGAGAGCCCAGGTTTTGAGTTGCTTGGAAGTAACGTTTCTGGTAACTGATAGCCGGAGATTGAGAACAGAAGCTTTTGAGCAACAGTTATACCTGATGAAGTGACTGGCACATTCATCGCAAGAGATGACGTTATCACAATCGATCCAAGGGGCGACTCATAGACAAAAGCCCCGATAAGAGATTTCTTCATGACTTGTTGGCGATTGATTAAACCATCATCTTCGTGTGTCTCCAGTCGCTGAGGGAATTTATGTAAAAATATTATTGTTTATGCATGACTTAAAGTGTTTTCACAAGCAACAGATTTTAGTAAATAGTTATCAAGATGTTGATGACAACGATTCTTTAAATTCAGATCTTTGATATTTTTTAAAACACCAGGGTTACGTACCTTAAGTTTAATCGCTTTTGACTCAGCTTCAAATGCTATCAGTGAGCATCCTTTGGCGTCCTTTGATTCTGAAAATATCTAACGTAGAATAAATTAAAACAAAAATGAGCAACTAAAAAACATCGCTACTTGGCTAATAACATTGCTAGGTGATGACATTTATCATGCCCTATATCTATAGGATATAGATGTTTTTTGTTTGATTACAGATCAAAATAACATTTGATACTGATACTTTAAGCAAATGTACCTCAGAGTAGTTGAGAGAATTGATGTTCCAATGAAGGCTATTAGTAGGCACTTTCTTTTAGGTAGAAGCCATGGCTATTACCGAAAGAATTTAGGATGGATCTAGAAAATTGACCCCTGACCTTTTGCTAATTCATGTAATCAAAGTCAATCGTTGCAATATTTTATCAAAAATCCTTTTTTACCTCTTGTTATAGACCTTTGTATACCCATTGAATTACACCCTAAAATTCAACAAAAGGAACTAGCAACTAAGTTCTTTTATATTCCTTAAAAAAGGAGAGATCCTACTTGACACATTACTAACATATAAAATCACGCGAAACAGCAAATACTTTGTGCTTTGCTTTTCTATTTTTATTTGTTTTCCCCAGCTCTACAATTTCCGCCCCCTTTCCCCCTCAAAACAGAAACCTTTTGACAGTGATTGTATGTTAAATTTAGAACTTTGTAAAATTATTTTCAAGACAAATCAAGATGTTTTTTTGTTTAGGCTAATAATTCCTATTCTGAACTGTATGAATAATACTTAAACAGGCTTTACTAAACTGAAGAATTTTGAAGCAAGCTTGGCAGAAAGATGGCTTTAAAAAGCAAATATTTAAAACATACTTGAGCTTTTCAGCGCGTCATAGAATATAAAACGTCAGATTGGCGGTTTAATAAACGTTCTCTTATTTTCATGATTGGTATATATATTGCATAGTTTAAAAAAAGTTCTATACTTTGAAGAATGACAAGCGAATAGCTCAGGTTTGTTTCATAATGTTTGCTATTTTTCAAGGGTAGAAACTAGAACTCGAGATAATACCTCACAATTTAACTGGTCAGTCGTATCACCGGTGAAAAAGTTGACTGTTTCACAAGCATCTTCTCTAAGACACCGGTTGACACAATGCAGCTCGCTCGAAGCAGACAATGCAAGTTTGCTTCCGTATTGACAAATATACTTCTGACTTAGATGAAACTCTTGTAATATGGCTTCTCTTTTATATTGACAGTAGGTTCCCATGATGGTGAGCATTGCAATGAGGAGTTTTAGTTTGGTATACTTCATAGCGCTAGGGAAGAAATTCACAGTAAAATGAATACTGTTCTTGGAAATATCGTAAAATATATAAGAAAGTCATTTTTCTTATATGCTTAACATTAATGATAAATGTTACTGATTGTTGAAAATATACACTCTTACCAGACTGTAAAAATATTGTGGAACATTCTAGCTCACTTTTTCATATCATTCTAGTATATTCGTAGTATTGATTCAATTCTTTTTTTTTTGCAAAATAATTACTTCCTCTTTCTCTAACCTTCTGGAATGATACTTTTCTAAAAAATTCTAGAACATTACAATAAACATACAAAAGAGCATTGCTGTATCAGGTTAGTAAGTTATTCATATAATTACATCTGCGTTAATCAAACTGCGTTAGTTTAGTCTGTGAATACCTTCAACAGTGATACCTTCAGAAGATTAAATAGCAATGTACAAGAGAATGTCACTCTTAGTCTAACAAGCAGCATTATGCATCTTATATGCGGACACTTGTATCATAGATTGTTAAAATTCTTACCATTTACCAGGGTTTGGCATCTTCAAAGCTTTATAGCAATGACAAGAATCTCCTTTGTGCTTTGACTAACTGTATTCGAATCATATCACAAAATTGCCATCTAATGCTCTTATTTTCTATATTGTTGAGCAAGGTATACCGAACATACTGTACCGAAACTGTTATTTGTCATTGAGAATAGCTATTGTCCTGTATCATCATTAGACAAAAGAAGGATTCATACTGTATTGCTTCTTATCGTAGCTCAAGTATCGTTGTTAGCCGATTTGATGTTACTATAATGTGACAAATTCACCCTTTGCACCTGCAGCTGTCGCTTTTAAACGACACCACTTTAAAGGTTATCAACAAGCCAAATGTTGCTGTATTGAAAGCAATTAACAACATCATTGCGTGAAAACATGTCTTTATCAAAATGATTGCTTTATTTCACAACTTGTATGTTGAAGATTTCGAAATATGTGTTAAAACAGAGTACAGTCTAATATAAGCTTTCGAAATCAAATGGCCAAATCCATTAGGTTAAGCCTGAATTCAATTTGGCAATTTTGTGATAAAGATGTCAATGAGTCGACTATCTCATATGTAGTCATTTAATATGTAAACATATGTAATGTAGCGTTGGAGAGAAGATCAACAGTTAAAATACAAACTCAAGTTGCTAAACAAGTTTTACAGTCTTTCTCAAAAATCCCCTTTTGCGTCAACACAATCGTCGTGCAGCTGTTTTTGATTTATGACTTAACCGATTTCTACTGTGCCGTACAAAAGTAAACTCCCGGCGGGACCACACCTACAGACGAGTTGTAACCATGACCGTCTGGCACTTGTAGTGATGGGTCCTAATCTCTGACTATTGTTCGTTGAAAACAGCACACTTTGCAATTTCTTCTGACATGGAACAGCAAATTGCCTCTCTTTTGTTTGTTTCAAGGATTTCTAGAGGACCGAAGGGTAGAGAGAAAATAATACATTGCGAAAGACTTTCACAGCTTAAAGCTAATTGATGGGGTTTAGCAGGTGTGTTTATGAACAAAGGATCGGGCACAAGTATAAACATATTTAAAAGGGTGAAACTGGCCCCTTATATATATACCTTAATTCACTGATACTCATATGGGATTCATACCTGTCTCCTTCTCTCTGTTTGAAGTGTTTTTTACATGTAAATCTCTATTTGAAGGTCTCTACTTCATAGGAATGGGTAACTGTTATTTAGTGCAACTTAACATATTCTAAGGTGATGTCAACATAAATTTATTGATATTTGATCTATTTTTTCGAAATTCCAGGAAATATTTTTAAAAGGACCCTTTGTCTAATTTCTATGTCCTAGATTTTTCATGAATTCCAGACCCTTTCTCATAGATTTTGTAGACGGTCACAGATGCAACTCTTCTATGGGAGTGGGAGTAAACCTGCCGTGAGTAAACTTTATCAATAAAACATGACAAAATATCAAGAATTAAAGACTAGACAGCTTTTCTGTTGGGCTAGCTATTATTATTGCTAAGTTATTTTTACCCAATGTGTATTCCATCCTAAATTTTTTTGGAATGTATAAATTTCAATTTTGTAAGCCAACGCTCTATATACGTTGCCTTATCTAGATCACATAAAATGCACACTAACTTTTAATTAGTATCCAGCTGTTGTATTTTCTAGAAAAATTAGTCGTAGAAATTATATTGATTCAATCGACATCTAAATGTAATTATCCCTGCTACAGTAGCATACAAATGCTTATTTAATCAGGTATCACAAAAATACTGAATTTATCAGGAATCACAAATATGCTTTGATTCTTATGTTAAAGAAACAACCAACCAATGAAGACTATATACAGGCTAAAGCATCACAACAAACGTATGGATATGGAATAAATTTAAAACGATGTTAAATCTAATACCTAAACCTTTATTCTAGCTACATACAGCTCTCTCATAATTAACTTGATTGCAGGAGACTAGGAGAACAAGACAGAGTTATCATTAACTGCTGTGGCTATGGGCGAATGTAGTAATGGATAAAGATTATTATTATGAATCGGGTAAAGAAGTAACTTTTCATGAAAAGTAATTATATTGCAAAAGTTGTTCATGGTGTTTTTCAATGTCACCGTGAAAGCACTTAAGACTGGTAAGGTCTCTCTGCAGACTAGTCTACAGACAAACATTGCTCCCACGTTTACAAGTTTATAATGCCGCCCAATTTTCTGTTTATTTTATAAATCTGGTATCTATTCGTTAAGGCAAGATGAAATTATAGGTATATTATTGGTATTTTATCTAGGTTAGCGTATATCATAAACCTGCTTCGTTTTGCTTGTAATTGAATAGTTTTGAAAAGATTCCGGCGAGTAATGTTTATTATAGTGGACACGATGCATGAAGAAAATAAGTCTAAATTCAAACAGGTCACACAATTCTAGGATTTTGTCTTCCTTGTGTTACTTGCAAATGGAATATCTACAGTTTTTGTAAATGAAGAATCTTAAGAATGCACTGATAGTAAACTTTCAAAATCTTTCTTGCTTGCTACTCGATACACTTCACGATAGTAGCTTATTTTAGGAAGAATTTACCATCAATATAGGGAAATACGCCTTAACTATCGCCGTTATTCTAGTCTAGGAGAAGGGAGTGGAAATAGTAGTGTTGCTTTTGGGTGGCATATAAAGGAAGGATTTTATTTAAAAAGAAGCGTTTTATTGTTATGCTTCCATGAAATAAGAATCTTCTACAAAAATGCCATTTAATGGGTGCATATATAGTAAACCCCATAATCAGGCACTGTTTGAAAAAAGTGTACTAGAGCCTTAGAAACGTTCTAAAAAATAAGCACAAAGGATAGAAATTATTTCAAAATTTCATGACACAATATTGGATTCTAGTCGTTGTTTTGCTTGGTTCCCGATTATTACCTTCACATTATTACTCATTACAAGATTCACATAATTCAGCAGACGCCTATCCTGCTTTTCTCCTTTCTTACAAATAGAAAATTGACCCTTGGCGTCAAAAAAGTATTCTAATATTCTTCATATCACATTACTTGAATACTTTGATAAATAACTTCTAAAAAATACTGTAGATTTTACAATTCCCTTTTCTTCTTGATTAGTCATCGTCGATAAGTATTGCCTCTCTGTCAGTTGTTATTTCTGCAACAAAATGCAATGTATTTTGATATATATCACCAGTGGCGTAGCGTCCGGGTATTCAAGGTATTCAGTGAATACCCTGAGATTTCTCAGAAAAAATAATAATACGACGTATAATTGTAATAAGTAAAAAATGTTTTCGGGCTATTGATTCTGGTCAAATTCGTTACCTTCAATATTCTACATTTTGTACAAGTACAAAATATCACGGAATTCATGGTAACAATAACTCTGGGAAGCATAGAGAAGCTGGGAGATCTTTGAAGCTAATTTTGAAGATTGAGCTACTTCATGTTATATAGAGATCGGTCATGAATACGCAGTGAATACCCTAGACGGTACTTTAACCAATCAAAATGCTTCTTTCCGTGAATAATATTTGCCGTTAATCAGCTAAAACAATGGTCCTGTACACTGAGAAATATGCAGCGTACAGCCTCAAAGTTGGTTCAAAATAGTCTCGTTATGAGATCGATATAAACAGTTAATGAACGTCGGAGCGGTTGGAGTGATGGCGCTGCATCGAAAGCAGTAAACATGACTTAATTAAAAAACCATTGCAATGTCTGTATTACTGTTTCATAATCATTCTCTCATTTGACCCCTAATCTTAATCTACCAACAGCAAAGTGGAAAGAAAAGGTAGGCTGCTACATAATACTACACTGACTCAGATCTGTTCCCTTTTGAAATGCCAATTTGTTATTGCTTGCCAATCAGGGATGCTTCTGTTTGTATTTTGTGATAGAATTAAAGTAAATGTCAAAGCCCTTTTGTATTAAGCTATTAAGAGTAGGTGTTTACAGTTACTTCCTCTTCACATCAGTGCAAATGTTAGACGATTCAACAACAACTATTGGGACATATTTCGACCAGTAAAATTTTACTGGCTTTCAATGATATGTTTTGATTTGAATTACTTTTGATGAAATGGTTAGTGGTAATTTGATGCAATGAATGAGTTCGAAGAGTATATTTGAAGGGCCCTTTAGCAAAGTATCGTTTTCATCATAGTAATGCCCTGACAGTGCAGTACTTGCCAACCGAACAAAAAAGAAAATTAGATAAAATGTCAATAGCTAGTCCTTTTAATCTTCCTATTATCCCCCTATTTTCATCAAGCCCCATCGAGCCACACCCTGCCCCACCCTTTTGTTTAATAGAGAATACCCAGATGAAAAAGTCACGCTACGCCACTGTATATCACACAGTATTGTCAAAAACATGTCAATTTAAATTGATAAGAAGCTTGTTTGATAAAACTAACTGCTATTTACCTTTGAGAACAACTTTGTTTAAGACTGCTGTTGAATATGCCGATGACGATGTTTGATATTCTTGCTTTGCAGAGACAGATTTGCTTGGAGCAGTCAATTGTGTTGTAGCAGATATTTTGCCAGCTGCAGAGTTAATTAGCGATGTTGTCTTTATTTGTGCTGATGACGTTAGAAGATTGGCTGATGTTATCATAAGTTGGGCAGATGTTGCATTAAGTTGGGCTGATGTTGCATTAAGTTGAGCTGACGTTGTCGTAATTTGGACTGATGTTGCTATAGGCTGGTCTGATGTTGTTATACATTGGACTGATGTTATCATGTAAATGTCTGGTGTTGTCATAAGTCTGGCTGATTTTATCATAAGTTGGGCAGATTTTGCATTAAGTTGGGCTGATGTCGCATTAAGTTTGGCTGATGTTGTGACGAGTTGCGCTGACGTTATCATAATTTGGGCTGATGTTGCTATAAGTTGGTCTGATGTTGTTATATATTTGACTGATGTTGTCATAGAATTGTCTGGTGTTGTCATAAGTCTGGCTGATGTTGGCATAAGTTGGGCAGATGTTGCATTGAGTTGGACTGATGTCGCATTAGGTTTGGCTGATGATGTGACGAGTTGAGCTGACGTTATCATTATTTGGGCTGATGTTGCAATAAGTTGGTCTGATGTTGTTATATATTTGACTGATGTTGTCATAGAATTGTCTGGTGTTGTCATAAGTCTGGCTGATGTTGTCATACGTTGGGCAGAAATTGTGTCAAGATTGGTTGATATTGTGATTGGTTGGTCTGATGTTATAATTGGTTGGTCTGATATTGTCCGGGTGCTGGCTAGAACACTTATTGCCCCTATCGTGTTTAGAAATCGTGTTTTGAAGTCGTACGAGTTCGAAGGAGACGGCAGATGACCAGACTCAATCAATGGAGCATCCACTCGCTGATCAAGAAAATGAAATACCAAATTTAGTCAATAATCCAATGCTTGGTCTGAGCAAATTGAGCATTAAAGTGAATGGGCCTAAATGAAAGGCTGGAGGTTGATGGTAGGCTGCTTGGCTACATATTCTTCTCGCATGTTCTATCCCACGATTAAGAATTAAAAAAAATTTCGTAAAAGCAGGAAGGCTTTATACACAAGAACATAATTTAATTGCGAGTAGCTATACTTTTAACTTTTTTTCGTTTTTATTTTTATTCTCTACCTTTCTAGATTCAAAGTAAGTGACCAACAAGTATTTATGGAAAATATATGACAAGGTTTTAAGAACTGAAACAAACAAACTTTAAATCTGATAGCCTTCCAGTTGTCAGAATGAACCAAGGTACATTTGCCAGAGCAAGCTTCGTTGTCAAAGACCTAAAAGTGAAAGCAGAAAGGAAATAAACAGTGATTTTCATCCAGAGCAAAGACTTACTACACTCCATTTTATAAGAGCCAATAATCTGAAGTTCAGGCTGGCTGTTTTAAGTTTTACGAAAATCTGAGGCTGGATTGTTTTTAATTTGCTCTTAAATTGATAAGGTGTAGGCAGTGAATTGCTAGCTATTGCGTACTAAGAAGGTGTTTGGGCCGCGTTTGCCTACAAAATGTATGGGAAGTCTTTCATTTGCCGATTAGTTTGAGAACTTACCGAAAAAGCCTGTGATGAAACATTGTTCTAAATTACATTTTGCAGTAGCTCAGCCTCGGCTTCTTCTTAATTTGTTCTTAACTTTGACCAATTTTGAGGCTCATGTTCTTACAAAATTGTTCTCAAAAAAGTGGAAGTGTGTACTCAGCCTCTCTCCTCCAAAGGGTCGCTCGAAGGCAAAAAGAGGTAGACTCTCCTGGGCAATGACAGCAGGAGACTGCGGGATGGGAAAAATCAACTGATTAAGGGTCTGTTTATATGGAGGCGAGAAAACTCGGTCAGGCAGGAAATAATTTATGCAAATAATTGGGGTGCCATTGAAAGACGGGAAACCAGTTTCGTATCAGGACAGTTTCAACAAATATTTCCAAGAAGGTTAGACAGATTTTGATAATAGACTTATATTTCAGCCTGCTGTCATTTCATCTGCAAGGAATTTGTGCTTTTTTGGCTTACGGAATAGCAAGAGATGATCAGAAACAGGATCATCAGAAAACTCAAGATGCAAAAAAACACTAGATTGTTGAGAAAAAACGCTGCAAGGTAAAGCTTAAAGTAAGGGTCCTAGTGGAGGAAAAGGAGAAAAGGCTGATGTAAACTGTTGTGCGTCTCTTCTAATTATAGTTTAATGGTCTCAAAATCCAATATTTTTCCATTGCACAGACATTTTTTGATTTTATAAAAGTGGAGCTAGAAGCTACATTTGACAGATTAGAAACATGAACACAATAATCGGCATGGAATTGATGAAAAACATTTTTTTTGGGCGTTAGTGCATGCATTCTTGTTAGTGTGAAGAATCTGTTTAAGAATAATCGTATATCAAACAGATTTGTTAGAAACCATTAGTGCTAATAGTAAAGCGCCTGATTTAAGATCGTGCGTTTTGGTGTTGAAAAGCCTTCCACATTCTAATGCTCAACTGCTCCACTAAAAGACCTCAAACGAGCGCGCCTGTGCGAGCTCCTGCGCGTAACATTAACATAAAAGAATAATAAGACAACTTACCTCACAGTTTTTCTTTGAAAGCAGCCCTTTGCTTATATAGTTTGTTACTGCACAATTCTCTACATGAAGACACTTGTGAACGCATGTAATCTCACTTGGTACACTGTACATTACTTTCTTTTTGTTGTTGCAACTGAATTTGTGGTCAAGAAAGAAATTTTCAACGAAACCTTTCCTTGACTGGAAGACAGTTGCGTTCACTTTAGAAACGACAAGAGGAAAACAAAAATATGTGATCAAAAGCATCAATATGCTCCAAGATACTTTGAACAACCAATCCTTCATCATTGTTGATTTATATAGGGATGTTGAAGCAAAGAATTCTTCAGATCTTTCGATAAAAGACGTTTTCAAACAATTACCGAGATGAATTCGCCAGAAGAAGAGTACTGGGCCAACAGGTGGCATAGTTAAATCCAGAAATTTTTTGATATTGAAAGACAAGGAGAAACCTAAAGGTGAGTGAAAGTGCTGCATTTTTTGTAATTTATATTGTAGCAAAAGGTAAAGGAGAATTCGATTACAGGGGAAATTCCAGCAATATCGTCCTCTCCAATTAAATGTGATAATTGCAAGCACCTTGAACTAAATTAAAAGTTAAATAATCTTTTTGCAAATGATGACATCTGGTTTCTTACAACAACAGGTTAATAGGTCTAGATAATAAGAAATGCTTAAACGCACTTTGAGTAAAAAACGACAAAAAGCAGACGATCGCAAGGCGACGAAGGGGAGAATCATATTTCTTCTGGATCTAAGAATATCATGATCCGCTATCAACGCATGAATTCCTGGTTCCTCATCCACGTCAAGATTAAGATCTACGTTGGGAAGGAATATTTAGTCAACGTTGGGAAGGAGTACTCCAATCATGGTGATCTGTCATGCGGGGTCCTTCAAGGGTCTATTCTTGGTCCTCTCATGTTCCTTCTATATGTAAATGACACGGGCAGTCGATTATGATCTGTTTCTAAATGCAGATGATTCTTGCTTAATTTTTAGAGACAAAAACATTGAGCAAATTGAGAACAACCTGAATAAAAATTTTAAATTCACTCTGTAATTGGTTTATAGAAAACAAACTCAGCATTCATTTTGGAAAAGACACAACGAAATTCATTCTTTTAATTTGAAAGATTCAAACGCCTTTACAAGTTGGACATCAGTACAAGAGATATAAAGATAAGCAGGACTCAACAGTCACATATCTAGGATGTGTCCTGGATGCATCGATGGCAACTAGTGTGCTTGGCAAAATAAATGGTTAGCTAGAATTTTTGTACAGGAAGCAAATATACCTAGATACGCCCCTTTGCAGGTTGATTTTAAATGCTCTTGTACAACCTCATTTCGATTATTGCTGTTCTTCCTCAATAATATAAAGCCGGCGCTAGATATCTAGCTTGCTGTTTTCAGCTGAGGCAAAATCACTCAAGCGGAAATACTGGCAAAAGGACAATTCCGCACTAGGGGCACTGATCTGAAAAAGTCTTTCTTATAAATCAGTGATTAGGGGTCAGTACGGGAAATTGCAAGGCGGACGAAGGAAAACTAATATTTTCCAAAATCGACAAACATTTGAAAGTTTACCTTGGCAAAGTTTAACTCTCAAATTTAAGCCAATTTTTGAAATTATTGGTTTATTTCGTCCGCCTTACAATTTCCCGTACTGAGTTTTTATGCGTGATCATCTTTTTGCCAGTATTTCCGCTTGAGTGATTTTTCCTCACCCGCTCAATGGGCAATTATGCACAGTCAGACATATAGCGCCTTCGAATCTTCTATATCATTGTTCTTCCAGCATATAGAAGAACAATTTTGGTTGTTAAGTAAAACATAATGGCGGATATCGCTAAGCAGTGTTGACATTCGTAGCCCCTGTGATTCATCGCGCGCATGGCAAGTCCATTTTTCCCCTATGCTTGCTCTTCCTGGTATTCCGGGTTGAAAAAGAGGCTGTCCAAAAATGTCCAGGCAGCACAAAACAAATGAATTCGTCTTTTTCTCAATCTAAGAAACACAACACATATTGGGGTCACGGAGTTAAAGGCTATAAATTGGCCCCCTATTAAAAAACAGGATAGGTCATTGTTTCTTTGTCAACATCATGAAGTTTTTGAAAGGAACGGCTACAGCGTACACTGCTGAGATATTTCATCCTATCAACCAGGACCGAACTACACGAAGATCGAAGCTTACACTAAACCTACCATTTCGGGAAAGCAACACTGGACAAATGTGCCTATCCTACCTAGGGCCCAAAATATGGAACAGTCTTTCATCAGATTAAAACCACACTGCTAAGCTCTTAAAATTAACATTGAAGTTATGAAGCAGACTAATGAATCAAACTGAAAGATCGGAGCAATTTAGTGAATTGCATTTTCTCGTTACTAACTGATATTTTGTCCATGTATACAAAGAATCTTTAGAGCTACTAAAATATCCACCTAGTATATTCTCACAATTGAGAGCAGGAAATCTTGTCATTGTAATGCTACAGTTATTTTTAAAAAACCCTTTTCTTCTATACTAAAGTAAGAATTTTTGGTCTTTAAATTTGGCACTGTATTCAGGAAACAGATCACAGAAATTGATCACATATAATGGCGACAAGTTACATTTAATAATGTTACACAACGAACAGACAAATTTTATCAAATTCATATAACTCAAAAAATTGGGTGCGAAGATTACTGACTCAGCTTTTCTCCATGCAATCGTGGAGGGAAGGCACAAAAACTGTTAAGCATGCAATAAAAATACTTAATGGTAGGATAAATAAACAATTTTCAAAACAATTAAAGTAATAACTCTAAATGTTTTGAAAATTGTTTATTTTTCCTCGCATTCTCAACTTTAAACAACTTGAGCTATTGAGAAACAATTATGCCTGTACTTTAAATGACGCAGCCTATCTAGACTGGCAAAATATCACGAAAAAATTAAAATCTTATCATCTTAAAGTCTTATGTACCGTATCTTCATATCAGCTTTCAGTGTGTAGTATTAGTTTCAGTGTTGCTAACAACATCTTTGTGATCCGATCGAACTTGCGTATACACTAGGTCGCTGCCATATATGCTGTCAAAAGTAACTTTCTGTTCTTATGTAAACTTCTTCTCTTTATTATTTTCGATATTTTTTGTACGACCAATACTCAACTGCTTTGGTCACGATGCAACTAAGGGTATGTGATTTGATTATTTCACTAATATATACCCAAAAGCGGCTATTACTTTGTCTCCGTTATCTGACGAGCAAAAAGCTGCATTGCCACATGAAACTCCAAATTCAGGGTAGTTGCAATTACTGTTCACACTAGACTTTGTGCCAAAACCAATGTAGGAATTTGGGGATGCACAATCATTTGCATCATTGCCTATGATACCAATTCTGGCAAACATACCACCACCATCACGAAATACATTAAAACCTTCTCTATTACAGTTTGTCTGCAATGAAGACCCACCTAATAGGCTTTTCCAAGCCGTACGACCAATGTTTGTTGCGATAAAAACATTAGGCTGGAACACGCTCAACAACGAGCTGGCCGAGTACGTTATTTCTGTCCAACGGGTTTCACTGGAATGATTCATACCAACACACACAGCAGTGAAGGCTAAATTGTTAAAGGCTGAGAATTTTGCTTGCACTTGGTCTAGGGAGTTCACGCCGTTTATTTCGTTGAGCACACTGTTGCCAGTCCAGTGGCTGCTTCCTCCTTTGAAAGTATCCTAAAAATATTAAAGTAATAGAAAAATCAAAAATAAACATCTCAAAATAAATCGAAGAGACTGTCGATATTATATATTATGCATTATATGACACCTCCTTTTTTATTGGTAACAGCCACAATGATAATAGTGTCGGTTCAACATAAAATTTCTTATCTTCCCTATTTTGTTTTGTCATCATGTTTTACTGATAGTTTGAATTAAGAAAATATTGTATTTGTTTGAATTTGCAGTTTTAAAGTTTATTCATGATGAGACATTATAATTATTTACATTTTTGTTACTAGGAATTTTCCATAACAATAATGGCCTAATAACTTGAAATTGGATAAAATTAATAAAATTAAATTAATTCTAGAGTTATACAAAGTCTAGATAAAATACTGTTTAATAAACCCTAGAATTACGCTCGTTAAGTCATGTAATACAGAAGCACTTTTAAAATTCTATGAACGCTAGCATCAATATTACTTACCAGGTTGCCATCAATCTTCATGGCTAGGGTCCAACCCCCTCCTGTACATCCAAGCACATTTTGCATCATGCAAAAATGCTTACCAATGGTAAGTTCATAAACACCATTGGGAGCATTTGTGTGATTTGTGTGCAGTTCATGGCATGATCTATAAACTGAAATGGCAGATTGAATCGTCAAAATACAACTCAACAATCCTTGAAAAATCTTTAAGAAAATGTTTCAAAAATCTGCCATTAAAATTAGCATTTATCAACGTTTCTCATTTAATGAAATAATTATTATAGTCACTAAAAACACTTTTTTCACCATAGCTTTCAAGTTCTGTACAAACGGCCTTACTTTAATGATGTCACCGCGATGGATCTTTTTTAAGATTTGAACTAGTGAGTATTCATTGCAAGGGCAATTTTCGTTAAACTTGAAGTCACCCTCACTGGATGATTTTAAAGGCAATGGTACTCTAACTAGGAGAGGTTAGCATGGTGCGTGCTAGTTGAGATCTAAACTAGTTCTATAACAAAGGGTTCCCTTCAGTAAAGCAAATAAAAGAGACAGAGGGCTCCCTTGTCGTCTGTGTTATATTTTAAAAAGTTTATAAGTTAAAAGTCTCCCCAGCACAATGGAAGAGTCTCCCAAGCACAAATTTAGAAATACCATTGCTCGGTACAGGAAGTGGCACAGATGCAGAACTGACGGCTGGTGACTGACCGGCGAGGTATAAGGTAGAGGCTGCCGATGCCGATAGTACTCCCCAAGACGACAGTTTGTTGGTTATAACTGTATGAAAGACTGAAGTGGAGGATAGCATCATCAATGGTTTACTGTCCGTCCAAGCTGTTGTCAAAATGGTGGAATTCATTACAGATACCAAGCTAGGTGCTGCAGAAAATGTCATTGACAGTGAATCGTACTCCCCAGACTCTAAATCTGCAATAGTTGTATCACTTAAGCTTTCACTTGAGGAATCAGAAGTTGTAGTTGAACTGTTAATCGAAACGGATGGCGCCTCATCAAAGATGGTGGTTAATAAAGGAGAAAACAAACTGGATGCTGTCGGAGTGGCAACTGCAAAAAGATAGCAAAAGTTTGAGATGATGTTCCAGATTTCATTTAAAAGCGCCTATATTCGAATCAATGTTCGTTGCAGGCATATTTAGATTGCAGTTAAATGCACTTCCAGAAAATTTCAAAGAAACCGTTTCCATTTTATTTTATGCCTATACCTTTTTGAATTGTGAAGAAAAGGTATTCAGAGAATGAACTTACTGAATAATGTTAAAAATCTTAGAATTTACTGTTTAGCAATGATAAACAGTGGCAATTTTTTTAAGAGCCTCCCATTCTCGATTTAAGCGTATTTGGAATGCTTTTAAACGCACTGATAGGTTAATTCAAAGAATCAATCTTTGCCTATAACCTATTTACAGGCTATGGTCAATGAAGCACAAATCAGTTAAAGTGGTTAAGATCAGTTAGAATAAATACTTAAGCCTATTTGGAATACGCTGTTTCAGTTGTGCAAAAAATTTTAATTTGAAGTAACAATGTTTTGTTCTAATCCAGTTGTTAGCTCTTTTTTGGCTACGCTCTGACACAAAGATAAACACAAAGGAAAAAAGATATAGGATGAATTCAATGGATACAAATGGGAAGATTAAAACTCAAATGCTAGATTGTGTACAATTCAACACAGCTGCAAATCATTGTACTTATAGTAAAAACAAACACTGGAACTATACTGTGGGTAATATTCTTGCGGAGAAAATGAGCTCAACATGGAAGGAAGAGTCCTTCCTCATATTTGAATTAGTTAGCAATGATGAATACGAGATCAAAAAGCATAAAAGTAATGGAATTTTTGTCATTAGCGAGTATTGGCACTGCGAAGTGCTCCAAGATGTCTGCGTTTATGTTAAGAGCTCGGCAAGCATGGGTTGATGTACGAATATAGATTCTTTCGTTAGCTTGCTAGTGTTTGAAGGCAAGTTTACCGAGACTGAAACGCTCCAATTTGGGACTGTAGAGTAGAAGGTCAATTTATGGGTAGTATGGGTAATATGGGTAGAAGGTCAATTTAACAGTTATAAAGACCTTAAACCAAAAACTGTTAGGTTCAATTACCTTATTTTTAAAATAAAAAATTACGATACGATTCCATTACGATAAGATACGATACGATACGATACGATACGATACGATACGATACGATACGATACGATACAATACAATACAATACAATACAATACAATACAATACAATACAATACAATACAATACAATACAATACAACCCAACCCAACACAATGCAATGCAATACTTGCCTTTCTATTCTATCCTTCTTTGAATTCTAAAAATTTGAACTATAAGGGCCTCTTAGTTCAAATGTCATAATCTTAAAGTATGCCTTTATTAGCATGACAAATTTTAATGTAACACAATCATAAGTAACAGAGGTTGCACCAGAAATCTTCCGACAGAGGGGCTGGAGCTTCCGACAGGGGGGCTAAAAATGACTAAAATAAGCAGTTTTCGTACGTTATTTTGTCAAATTTGCTCCGAAAATAACCTAAAATTTCCTCCGATGGGGGGAGGGTGCTATATGCTTCCGACAGAGGGGCTGTAGCCCTCCTAGCCCTCCCCTGGCGCCATCACTGATAAGTGACAAATATGAATGAACAAGAAGAGGGATACCTTCAGATGGTGTATGGATGATATCTTTGCTCATGCTTGTTTCTTCCAATCTCTGCAATGATCGATAAAAATTAGACAATGATAAAGATGACACTTGTCCAACCTACCAACGTGTAGCGATGGACCTGCCTCTCGAGAAATGCAATCAAACGCTACTACGGAAAAGTCAAGGAACGCCTAATTAGGCAAATGTAAGTTTTTGTTTAGTTTGCTAAGATTAAAGATAAATTTCTTCTGCTCTAGACATCTTACTGTATGGGTCCACATAACGTTTTTCCAACAATTTTGCGTCTAAAATCGACCCTTACTGCGTCAAATCACCTTACATTAGCAGATTGGCACGAGTTGCACCTTGGAATTACCCGTCAAAGAAGTAGTCGCTTGTGGCTGCCTTCAATGAGGCTCACGTAAGAGTAAATCTTCTATTCATATGAAGGAAATCAAATCAAATATGGCTTCTTCAATCAATTGTCTTATTGTTATGATGTCGAAGTTTCTCAAAATCCATAAAGAATTTTCCTATGCCAGAAGTTAGCTTATTTACGAAAAATTATTGCATTATTTTTTTAATAAGAACCAGTAGATTTAAGTTTAGGCTGACTGTCCTTAATTTTTTTGAAAATCTGAGGCTGGATTGCTCTTAATTTGTTCTTAAATGACTAGGGTGTAAGCAGTGAAATTGCTAGCTCTTTCGCTCTAAGGGAGATGTTCAGGCCTCATTTGCCAACTAAGTGCGTCAGACAACCTTCATTTGCCGCCATGTTTTAATATTCACCGAAAAAGCACCAACACATGGCTAGAAAGCCTCGTTTTTGGGGATTAAATGTTGTTCAAAATTGCATTTTATGGTAGCTCAGTCTCAGTTTGTTCTTAATTTTTGACCAATTTTGAGGCTCCTGTTCTTATAAAATTGTCCTTATAAAAAAGGATGTAATCTAAAATTTACGAAAATTTTAATAGAAGCAGGGAATCATTCTTCAAATCTTTTCTCCTGAGACTACCCTACTTGACCCCAGGGTCGCTCCGTATCTCTGGCTAATCTACTATGTTGACCACGAGGTCGTGACAGATAAGGGTACAGAATTACTCGCAAATGCTGCACATACCCCTCTTTTTGGTGTACTCTAAAACAGGACACAAATCGTCCAAAGTCAATTGGATATCCGCTCATAACTACCTTTTTTCACATTCGTCACTTTCTATTGATTCCCTGTATTCTACGTTTCAAACGTGGTTTACACTCTTTTTTTTAAAGAACAAACTTTATAAGAACGCAGAGGCTCGATTTGTCCAAAAAATAAGAACAACGCTAGAAAATGCTCAGCTTCAGATGAGAAAATTAAAAATTTCCTTAACGGAAATTTTCACAAGCACTCGACTACTATCCCGACATTCTCTTGGCAAAAAAAACTTTGATGAGTTTGTCCAAAAACACTAGCAGTCATGGCTTTATCTTTAAACTTTACCCAGTAAAACACCTTAGAAACTGTATACATTTGTAACTTCTCATCCTGATTACCAGACTCACTATATATATAAAATAAGATAGAGACTCTCTATTTTATCTTTGTATAGTGAATCTGGTACCCAGGGTAGTAACTTCTCAAATATTTGCAAAAATCATTCTCAAAATAAGAGCAATTTTAAGAACATTTGAGCCTAAAATTATCAAAAAGTTAAGAACATCGAGGCTCGGCAAAAATTATCTGGTTCTTATAAAAAAGATTGTACTGAAAGAGAAGAAGCATATAATTTTAGTAGTTAAAAATAATAAAAGATTCCAAAGCGCAGTGGTTGCCTTGCCCTTGCAAATTCAGCGATTCTACTAACCTTGCTTTTGCCTTGTCCCTTTTCTCGGTGCTTTGCTCCAGAGACGCCGGAACGACGAAGGGGCAAGGGGGCAGACTTGAGTAAAAGCGCATTTGAAAGATAATTCCCAGCTTCTACTAATTCTTTCGTACGTACCATTTTATTTCGATATTCTGTAGGTATCTTAAAAATTGGCAAGCATAAAAATCCCAAACAAATTTTGAGAAATTTCGTCATGAATTGGGCACTGCAGTCAGAACTTCATAAGAATCTCTTTGATAATTACAAAAGGCCGGTTTAAGAGCACTCTTATGAAAAGGACACTATAGCCCCCCTTGCCCCTCCTATCAAAAGGCAACAGGGGCGGTTGACCCCCCCCCCAAGCGTCCCTGCTCTGCTCTCTTGCCTTCCTTGAAAGCGCGCTTCCCTGGACAGGCCCAAATATGTAACTACATTTTTCATCTTCTAACGAAAATTGATCAAGGAGAAAGGATTGGTAACTTTGCAACTGCTTTGATATGAAACCTTCTATCCTCGGCTGCCACAACTTCTTGTATATCTGTCTCAATGCAGGCTAAGTGATAAAACTTAATTTACCTTCAAGAACATAGACGTCCATCCTTTAGATGACAAAACTTCATTACAATCTCTACTCCCCACTGTCATCTGTTTTGCAATGAAAAGCTCACAGTTGTAGTCGAATTTCTCTTCCCTCGTTTCGCTGCGGAAATTTATAGTATGACAAGCTGGTTCTCGAAGACATTTCTGGACACACTGCAACTCACTTTTCGCAAAGTATACAAATCTCTTACTTGTCTTGCAAACGCAAACTGCATCAGCAAGGTATTCTTGAATGAAACCTTTTCGGGCACTGCAACTGGCAATCAAAATTGGGACGAGATACCAAAACATCACCAGTGCATTAGATTCTTTAACCTTTGGGTGTTTTGTTTTTACATCAGCCAGCATACATATTTCTAGATAATCAACATTTCAAGATAAAATGCATTGCTTTGGTGCTCAGTTTGTTAAAATCAGTATCGTTCTTTTCCAATTACATTTCCAAACGTTGTATATTGGTTACCTAAACTCTACACATTATTATTGTATGATAACAGTTTAAAGCGTTTTCATCAAAGCGATTCACGTCATTAGGCGCTTTAAAGGACAATTAAATGCCTATCTTTGCTGCCCAAGGCAATCCTGACTTCATGGATAATAAAAATGCTATATCAAACAGTTGGTGCTTTTGATTAAAAGTGTCACAAAATAATATTGGCATTACTTCACAGTACATAATGGGCTGATTAACTGTCAATTGCAGCTGAAAATGACAAGCTGCCAAACAAGAGAATTTGATATAAATTCTGCAAAGGGAAGCAGATAGACATAACAAAGAAACAGTCATATAATTTTGCATGTTAAGATTAAATTGATAAATAATAAGCAATTCCCAGCACAGCAAAGCTTAATAAATATCATTACATTAAATATTACTCAGGAGTTTAAAAAGAAAGCAAATAGATACTTAAGAAAACTGCAAGATTATAGAAAAGGCAACCATTATAGACAGAATTGTGGTCACAAAATATGTTATAATTCCAGAGCTTACTTAAAATAATTAATTAGCCCAATCTTTGCTTTTCCAAAAAATTTGTATCTTGTTTCAACATTTTTTGGAACCTGAAACATGACAAATTTTTGCTTCTGTCAGATGTAGTTTCTTCTGCTATTAAAGGTGGTTGCCTTTTGGTAAAATGTAAAAATAAACACAACCTTCTATCCCTTTAAAAACAAATGAATGTAGCTAATGTGTAACAAATAGCTGAAGTCTAGGGTGATAACTCAACTGTTGCAGGATGAATTGATATTTACCACAATGGAATGGGCATGTGTAGACTAAAAAGCAGATATTTGCTGTTTTTTTACATCATTCTTCCATAATATACGGTGGCTTTATATGCAGAAAATGTAAACAGTGGAGTAGCACCCACTGCCAAAGGAAAAATCTGACAGTCTAAGTTAAAAAAATTGTATGACTATGTGATCAAGGCAGATGATAAAGGATTGAATTGAACATCAAAACTGATGGGTCATTAATCACCTCCTATCTTGATGAAGAAGATCATAAATTGACCAACAGTAATAAGATTAATCAATAAGATTTTAAAATAAAATATTTTTTGTTTTTTGCAGAAACATATTTTAGCTAAAAGAACTTCAATTGCGTTGTATGTTTTTAAATAAATCTAAAAGTACCCAAAATTTTGTTAGCTTATGTAGAATGGTTCAGTGCTCTAGGGTTTCCCTTTCAAACATGTAAACTCCAAGGCCGTCACCAACTCGCTTTAAGTTGGTTACATGGTCTCCAACTTGCTTCAATAATTCAACTTCTGGATTCAAGAAGTGATCCTCCATGAAGTCACACAGTTGCTCATCATTGTGTTTTTCAGCAAGATGAGTCAGATCAAGTAGGCTGTCATTGACCTGAAAAAAGCCAATGTACTTACAATGTTTGTTTCAATTCTGCTATGTAATGTACATCATTTACAAAGAAAGTTTATAAGAATTGATTCATATCAACAATTTAATTTCAGATGACAGAAGGATAGTCCAGAAGTCTCACAAATTTGACCAACTATTATTGGGACATTGTTATGTGGGGGCATTTAAAAGAGAGGTCATTTTTCATTCTTCACGTTTAGTAATGTACCAATATTGATACAAATAGCAGCAATTATTCTGGTTTGTACTTTCCTAACAGATTGAAGAAAACATAGAAATGTATAAAAGTTCATTAATGTCACCATTAACATTATCTCCCTCAATAGCAGAAAAGATATCATCCTTTTCATCCATAGATACTAGGGTTAAGAATTTTCTTACAATGATAACATCTGTGTTTCATTCCTCTGGGTATTTGATGCCATAATTTTGCATCGTTTTGCATAATTTCTACTCGACTATACCATATGCCAAATTGAGAAGCAGTTTTTTATTTATACTGAAAGTTTTTCTAGAGAGCTTGTTGCAATTTCTCCTGTTTAGGCTAACTAAGCATTGGAGTATAGAAATAACATGTGCTTAGTGAGGCCTCTAGAACTCATTGATGTCCATTGACTTTGGCTTTAAGGGGAACCCCCCAATAGCATGCTTGGCTTTACTGGCCTGCAGATGGAAGCTATTCCAAAATTCAGCAGATGCGAGGAATTCTTTAAAGAAATGGAGAAAGGTAGACATTGGAGATCTGGTCTTGACATACTAACCAGCACACCAGGCCAGGCAAATGCTACTTACCCACTAAAAGAAGGGAAATATTACATTGAGAGTGTTGGGATTTGGGAACCTGTAATATACACTCAAGAGGACAAAAGTATGGAAACGATAGTCAATAATGGCGGCTCACAATGGCCAAGGGTCTATATTCAATGTGAGTGCTAGTGTTGAAAGCATATAGCTAGCTTACACCGGATATAACCGGAGGGGGCTTTACGATTTTCCATTGTTTTACTATTGTTTATTGGCAGATATCCGGCCACAGAATAGATATCTATTCTGTGTTCCGGCGTTAGCTTTACATGCCACATGACTGTAAAAGCTAGTGTGACTTTAAGTGAAGTGACATTACGGGTAGTGGATTGTAACGACTTAGTAACAGTTTTTTAAGTTTATGCCACAATAGCATGTGGGTGTCATTAAAACAGGACTCCACCAGCCGATTCTCACCTTTCTCTCGTGTTCAAGAACAGCTTGCATAATGCTGAGTGGTTCACCAAAGTTATTTGCAGGAGTTCCGATATCGACCAGCTTGACTCTACCACCACGTTCATTCATGTACTTCAGTAGCTTCTGTGCATTCTCTCTTTTGTTGTTAGAAAATTTACAAAAATATTTGTGGAAATTTTCTAGGGCAACATCATCCCGGTCAAAGTGATAGGCCAAAGCCATGTAAAAGTAGGACGAGGCCAGCTCGCTGTTTATTTGCTTGCTTATAGCACTTTCACATTCTGCGTGGAAATTTTGTTTGATAGTCGACATGTTGAAAACTTTCTTCCAGGTGGTCAATCAATAAAATAACCAATGCCGATTTCCCTGCCAAAAAGCTACCCTACCGCTCACACAATTGAAGAACAAAGAGAGCCTCTTTCTTCACTTACAGGTAAGTACCTCATGTAAACCGAATAAAAAAGATGGCCCTTGGCTTCAGTTTACAGACTGGCGTGGCGTGCCTTAGAGCCTTAGGCAGCCTTTCCACTAGCCTGGGTTAAAACATATCCGGGTTAAAAGTTATCCGTTTTTAAAGTGAGTCAATGGAAACGGCACTTTTCTTCGACCCGTTTTTTATCGTTCCCACTAAGCCGGGTTAAAATGTATCCAGGGTGAAAAGTTGCAAGAGAAATCAGTATTTGCATCAAAATCCTTCAATTTCTATCGTTGTAGGCCAATGGAAGCAACATCGATATCCAGGATTTTGTTTTTTTGATTTTTGGCGCCGTCTCAATTTTTAAACGTTGCTGTTGTTGCAAGTGGATCAAAAGTTATTCGGGTTCGGCGTTTCCATTAACTCGCATGTGAGTCAAAAGATACCCGGGTAAAAACTGACCCATTTTGACCCGTTTTCAAACTTATCCGTTTTTCAAGTGGGTTAGTGGGAACGCGACGCAGAAACGGATAACTTTTAACCCGGATATGTTTTAACCCAGGCTAGTGGAAAGGCTGCCTTACTCTAGTCTCTAGTTAAGGGACAGGCAACCAAGGGCGGGGCCAAGGGGTGGACTGGGGTGGACATGTCCACCCCACTTTTTTTATAGATCGAATTTCTAATTTTTTCAAAACTGGAGGAGTGTTAATTTTCTTCTCTGAAATCGGGACTTTTTTCATTTTGATGGTCAGTTAAAGTTCTTTTCAAATCTTAGCCGACAGAGTATGGTGTGTTTGGATCATCAGTTCCGTAAATAGTGAGAAACTAAAACGAAGATTATCTATAAATACAGCTTTATCGTGCTAAACAGTTGGTTCTTACAGTGTGGTCTTTGCCTTCCTTCCTTGTTAAAGGTTTTTTGGCAATACTTTACTTCAAAATTTGTACCCAAACTTTCTTAAGCTGGAAGGATAGTATAGTTGCAGCCCCACCTGTTACAGCTGAATCACCTTTTAGCCTCAATGTCAGACGAAAGGTTGGAAAACCATTGCTAGCTAAAATTACCACTCTGAAATTAACTTCTATGTTATTAGCTTTTATGTGTGTAAACCTTTGCCTACGAAATTTAACTCTTCTACTGAGGGTTTCAAAATATGTCAAATTTGGTTATCAATAAGGACCGCGATTTCTCGTACGGTGTTGCACCGGTTTCTCACCCATATCCCTTTATCAGCTCCACCCCTACATTTTCCACCCTACTATTTTGGGGCTGGCACCGCCCCTGCTGGCAACCTTTGGCAGAGACGGCGCCACAAAATTGGAACTGGGGTGTGGGCTAACAACCATGTTTAGTGACAGAGGCGGACCCAGCATTGTTGGGTCCGACGCGCAAGAAAATTTTTGGAATTAAACCTTCTTTAAAGAATGGCTAATAATGCATCTGCTAGACTAAAATTCAACAAATTACTATACTGCTCAGAATAGACAATTCGAGGATTCTTAGAAAAACATTGATTAACATTGAAAAACGTTTAAGGAATAAACTTGGGTAGGAGGAGTCATGCTTGAACTCTAGTGACAGACGTTGGAGAAAGACAGAAAGAAAGAAAGAAAGAAAGAAAGAAAGAAAGGGTGGCCTCTGGTTTAGAGCACACATCGATTGGTGTAGAGTGCATATCGATGTGAATAACAAGAAGTTGTTGTATTGATTGAGAGAATATAACTTCCTGAACAGAAATGTGCATCTTCTTTGTCTCGAGTTTTTTCAGTAGGCTATGTTTTTACACATGATAAATGCAGACATTGCCCCGATACAGAAAGTTATCTACTGAATTGATGCAATATTATACCTAAAAAAGTTAGAAAGTAGATCAAATAAAATCAAGCAGTATATGAACAGTTTGTTCTTCTTTTATTTCATACCGTTTTTCAAAAATAGTAGAAAAGACGGTCAAAAGTTTTTATCTCCTCAAAATAATGGAGGGGGAGGGGCGTCCCTGCTAATGGGGGGAAAATTACGTTTCGTACCCAGGGAAAGTTTGTCGGGCATGTTGAGCCAGGAAAGGCCGAGCAAAATTTGAAGCAGGTTTCAGTTTAGTAACATTACAACATATCATCTCAGAACTGTAGCCCTTTTGTTCACAAGGTAATCTACCTGGAATAGATGTTTGCTTCCAGTCTCCCATAATTCAAACCTGAACTTGAAGAGAATATAAATATTATAGCCTATTGTTTATTTGAATTTTATTTTTGATGAGCTTCATCTTAGAGAAATACTGCTTGTAAATGTAAATGCTTCCGGAAGTTGTAATCCTTTGCCACTGAGAATAAACTTCAATGCTCTCTTAAAAACATATATTTTGCATATTTCAGAACATTATATTACAAAATATAAACAGAAGCTGAAAGGCCACAAATATTTCAAAATGCACACGCATACCAAAAGCTATTGAGATTCAAATAAAGGTTTGCTGAACAAACACAGAAAAAAATTCAATGTGAATGAATTAAGACACTTACTCGAGCTTAATTTTAACTGTAAAATGCGAGGACAGGCTAATACGATGATAAATTTTTGTTTTCAAAAATATTTTTATAGGTTGCTTGAAAATTTACATTTTTCATGATTTTTCTAACTCTAATTTTGCTAAATTGCAAAAAGTAGCTTTTTTCCGCAGACGAGATTTTGCATACAGGAAAAGTCATCGAAAAACTGTTGGCTGCTCAAAGAATGCAGGTTTTGCTGTAGGCAAAAAATATTTCCACACAAGAGCTTCGTCGTTGCAAACATCTTTGGTCTACCAAGTATTGGTAGATTTTTCGCAGCTCTTGTGTGGAAACAGCAAAACCTGCATTCTTTAAGCAGCCAACAGTTTTTCGATGACTTTTCCTGTTATTCTACTAAAAGAAAATCTTAAGTAGTTTCTTGGTTGTTAGTTCTTACCTTTTGAACACTCCTTGTTGGCGTTTTAAGTTTGATACTCGACAGTTTTCAAAGCATAGAAACTATCTTGTGAAATGTTTGTGGAAATATTTGTCGTTCGTATTTAATGAAAAGGATTAAAAAGTCCGAGACGAAACCTTTTTTTGATATGATATATCAATTATATTTGAATATGAATTATATTCAACCATAAAAAGGATGTAGAATCTGTTGTGTAAAATAATAGTTGGTAAAGACTAAAAAACAGAGAAACAGAAACTTAGCAAAGTAGTCATAAGAATTGACATTCAGTTTCAGTTGATACATTGGGAAAATAGATAAGATCGTATTTGCATAACTTTACAACCGAAATATATCAATAAAACTGTAGATTACAGGAAAGCATTAAGTATTTTTTTCCTGAGCAATGTCGATCTTGAAATCTTTTGCAGCAGATCTTGCCACATCAAAAGCTTGCAGATGCATCAGCAGTGATATGCATTTTTTTATCATTAACCTGCACAAAGAAGAGAAGTAGATCGTTTCGGCTTTGAAGTATTGGTGAATTTGGGAATGAAAAGAAAAAAATCATAAATTTGCCTTTGATGTCAATAAAAATATTGCAGAGCTGCTTCTTTACAAAAACTAAAAACATATACTTACCTATTTTATGCCAAAGAATTCCCTTAATATTTGTTGAGCCTCAACATTCTTAAAAACGTTTAATTCTAAGACTAAAATCATTTTCTTAAATCATTCAAAAGAAAAACTTTTTACTCGTTTTTTTCATCATTAATATATTGCAGGGAAAGGGCCTACCTAATACAGCACAATCTTCATTGACCTTTTTCAAATATTTTGCGTGAAAGTGCTGCTTGACTTTTTTCATTAAAAAATGTATATAGAAAAAAAGTTGAAACGTCGATATATTTGAGCATGGCTATCATTCTTAATTAAATTTTAAACTTCTTATTTCGAACCTCAAGATTATTATATTGAAGATCATAGAACAATATTGATTCATCTATCTTAGCAATTTTCCGAAAATTTGTTCGAAATGAAAATCCCGAGCAAGGTTTTCTTGCAACAATACTTAACGTTTATCTTTAAAGCGACCAAAAGACACACATCATGGTTTTGAGTAGCAAACAACAACTAAAAGACTGCCTAGAGATTGTGAGATGATGGTCACTGAAGCCTTCTCTTACTTTGATTGTGGAATTTAGAAATCACAAAGGGTCTGCATCTGAAAGCCTACCTTTCGAATCATAACTTGCAAGTTGTTAAATGTACTTTGGAGTCAGATAAGCTGTCAGACCGATCTATGGTGGTAGTCAGTCAAAGAACATGATATATTCAAGCAAGGAATAAGGGAAAGTTTGAAAATGAGCAGTCAGTCTGTCAAGCACCTTAAAGAAATTCGCCACCAGTTTTCTTATCAATGCATATTTAATTTTCCTCTAACGTAAGATGACTTCTTTAATAGATTCCTGGTTTAAAAACATCGAAATGGATGTGTAGGCAACGTTTTTTCAATCCAAACAACAACAAAATAAAGACACGCCAGTGCTTCTTCACATACTTGGCCTTTCTTTTTTCTTGGTCAGAATATCCCAATGAAGACTTGAAGATCTGACCAGCTAAACTATTGATATATCTTGCAAGTGATTGTAAACAGGATGGAACATTATCAGAGCCGTCAAATAACGCTTTTGGTAGGATCGCGATTATCTAGAACAAAGGGATAGATGTCATCTTCTGTATTAGGAGAGTCAATGGAGCTATTCAACAAACAAAAAATAGAAAAAAGTTTAAAAAATGTCTCATTAAAGTAGGATTTGACTGAAATATACATCAAACAATTTTATGATGTTAAAATATATAGACACATTATTGGCGGTATGAAAAGTAACAACTAGATAAACATGTTTACTGAAATTAAACGTTTTTATTGCATGTGAACAAAATTCTTTTGGATTTATTCTTCGAACATACATTACCAGCGAACGTGCCAACTTACATCTTTACATTTCTCCAATCTTTCTGATGTATTTGTCATTTGTTGTAAAGCGACAATGAGATACCGATTAAGGCAGCTATCAACCCCAAGTTCTTGCAGGGTTTTCAAAGACAGAAGTTCTTTCCACTGCATGATATTCCCATAAAGCTAGGATTGATGAGGGGTTGTTAGAGCGTTCAATAAATAAGAATACGATTTTGTTTCATATTGAATTACTATGAATAAGGCTTTGACTTGTAACATAAGGTCGAATTTTAGTTGATAACAAAAAGATTAAAGGCAGTTAGTGTTTATTCTGTCGATATTTTTTAATCCAATTCTTAAGATCGAAATACCATAACATAAACATGGACATTTACTGATTTCAAACTAACCTTGAAGCCAGACCAGAATTGTCTTTCAAGAAACGCTGAAGCTCCAGATGATTTGTTTTCTAGCAGTCTATGAAAGTACAATATTCAGCTTTGAAAATATTTACAAGATATGTTACAAGCATTTGTAATAATGATAAGGTAAAGTATGTGTACAGAAGGGTGAAGACAGATTCAAATTAAAGGTGTTATACAAAGTTATCAAAGATGTCATGAAACTAATTTATAAAATATTTTTCAAGGGCTTGAAGGGTGGGGGATGTAAGCGCCAATCTTTTTTGTAGATTTTTTTATTTTCCCGGTTTTAAAAATCAAATTGAGAAAAATGGCTCTATTGGTCCCACTGCGCCCGTCTTTGCACTTAGAGGAAGCCCCGGAAACATGGAGGAAATATCACAAAAAATATTCTTAAATCATTCTTCTGACGATTTGCATTGCCAGCTCCAGTTAACATGAAGATAGCCAGGCCACCCCTCTATCAGGCTCCACGTATTGCAGCAACAATTTGAAATAAGCCCAGTCTATCTACAAGGCCAACGATGGATCAAACTTATCACCTACGTAGCTTACTGACTAGCACTCAGCAACCCAGCTTATTGACTAAGAGTTATTACGTTTTAATAGAAACATCATATAAAACCATTTAATTTGACTTTACAAGCTGTTAGTATTAGTTTCTTTTCACGTATGCAGTGAGAAACAAACACACACAAACATTATCAAAACCTCATCTAAAAAATCCAAGTACTTTTCCGTCAAATCCCCTTGAGACCCAAGTCTTCATATGGAACCTCAAAATTTAAATAAGCCCCCCCCCTTCAAACTTAGAAGTTTATGAGAGCTTCTACTCTAACTTGGTAGGCACCTTATTGACACAGGTAAAAGGTAGAGGGCCAGTATATAATTAAATATTGAAGCAGGTTTAGTACTGGTTGGTGCAAAAATCCCTTTTGTCACTTTACAAAGATGCAAAGAAGCTAAAATGGGTTTACATGACCAGAGTTATCGAATTATCATGTGTTTTCGATTCACTCGAAATAAAATTATGCGCCTAATTTATCAGATAAAAATACACGTATTGTTTGATAATACACAAGCACTGATCCGAGACAATGGGCAAAAAATCAATCTACTTTTCAATAGATTAATCGAACAAGTAAAAAAGTTTTGATTTTTGAAAAACTGAATTCAACAATCTGACAATGGCACCAGTGACTAAACTTTGTTGAAGACTATGTAAACAGGCTTGTGGCATCAAGATTGGCCAAAACTGAACAAATCAACATTAATTGTATAAGAAGATGTAACCTACCCTTTTGAAAAAAGAGGTATATATATTTCGCTGTCGATTGTATTCCGTATTTTCTTTACAATTTCAGTGAATAGATTCTGAAACATAACGAAGAAGAGTTATTAAATAATAGCTCTAAAACAAAAAGCAGGGAATCTGACCAGATTTGGGAAATATCTTTAGGCTTGGTGACACTTAAAAAGAGAGGCCGGCCTACATTGCCAACAATGCTTATAAAATGTAAATAAAGAGCAGTGCAAAGATATGATGTTTCTATTTAAGTGCAAAGATCATTTGAAAAATTTTATGCAAAAAAATCTCACCTCTGTGTTCTTGCTTTGTTTTTGTAAAGTTGGATAGTCATCAACAAGTCGCTGAACGTGTAAAATCAGTAGCTTTGTCTGGGTTTTAGACAGTGGGTCCCAAACAAATTTGACCAAATCTGTACGGAAGATAGGAATAGATAATTTACCTTTATGGAAATCTAGGTTTTTATTTTTTGGACAAAATTATCTGTTAGAGATAAATTTGAAAACTTCCGCAGCTGCTTTGAACCGCTCACGAACAGCTGATTTTACAAAACGCAAAGCGAAAGAAGGGTAAAACAGCGAATTTCATCGGTAAGACATTATGCTATGTTACATAGCATGACAACTGGGACTCAAAGAGCCGGTTTACATAATGACGTATTTAATCGTAAACAGTACAATATCATGCGGTATTGGCCTTTCCTTTACAAGAAGACATTGATGAATATGGTATGGCATCTACACTGACCAATACGGTTTTGAATGAAAACGACATCATACTGTAAGACAAGGATTTATAAAGATGCCGTTATATTTGATAACGTATTGGTCAGTGTCTTCATTTCATACCACTTACAATAGTTTCTCATCAGAAAGTAAATATATATGTAAGTAAATATGAAATTATACCGTATTCATTTTAACCATGAACTGTATAAACAGAGTCTTATCTATCAACACATCAATAGGACTTGTTACAAAGTCTATTTGAAAATAGCAATAATAAACTGCAAAAAAATTCTATATTAGTGCAAGAACAAGAAGCCATATTTTTGTGGCATATACCAACCGATAAGACGGGGGAGAAGAACCTTTTCATTAACTAAAGGAATAAGATTTGAGTCTTCTTTGTCTATTGTTTTATCTCCAGCCACGTGACCGTACATCGCCAGTACCCTAAACCAATCAGTTTCTTCGAAATCCTTGCAATCTATCTGAGGAAACAATAGAGAAAAAACATCAGATGCTGCCCGGGAATAGTCTTAACAATAAACAGTTTCATACAACAAGATCATTTGCCAAAGATTGAGAAGTTCTTTGCATATAGACAGTGTTGATCAACATAAACACAATAAAAATTACATTCTAATAATCTTCAATAGAACGAATGTGAGTATTCCCCTCAAGACAAAATAAAATTTTTCAATGGTGCTCTTAAGCGTAAGAGCAGACTTCAAAATGCAAAATTGACGGCTTTTTAACACTTTGGCAGTGTAGTCAATCAGAAACTGACACACACACACACACACATTTGAGAGAAATAGAAATTAAAAATCTCGTCAGCTAAATTCTTTCTTCGATTGTTAAGTGACAGAAAATACTGAATCTTCGAGAATCCCTTGAAGAAAATATTGGTTCACAACTATATCGCACTAGAAGCACTGAAATGTAAACATTGGTGTGGTGAAACTTTGCTTTTCGTAAAAGCATAAAATCGACGAATGCTAGATTATAACCATTTTATACTTACATTCAAAGTGACGGTAATACCGGGACATTTGCCTCAACAAAAACTTCCTTAAGAGTGGATTTACATCAAACATCAAACATAAGTATCGCTAAATGGCTTTGGCTTTTTAGAATAAAACTCGAAGGTACGTATTTCGATTACTGGTCATCTTTGGTTTAAGAATCAGGAAAATTTTTTAAAACAAAAAATATTATTGTCACCGCGACAATGGCTTCAAAAAATTTCACAGCTCATTTCGTTTCCCAAGACGAAGTAACGCATACATGTCAGCCTCATATTAGCAGCCACTGAAAAAGGCAAACAAACAGCACATCAAGCGTAGGGATGTACCGGATATCCGGTAGGCCGGATAATCCGGCGCCGGATCGCTGATTTTTTGAAAATCCGGTTCCGGCCGGATTTGTTTCCGAAATCCGGCCAGTTGCCGGATTTTCCAGAACTTTAATCAAAACTAAGAAAATTTGGAAAACCAAGTCAGACTCCCTTCATACAGTGATGAAAAATGGATTTTCCAGAACTAAACAATACCAACGATAAAACAAGCGCCTTGAAAACAGATTTGAAATGAAAGTGCTCGTCATCACGAAACAGGAAGACTGGATGATATAATTCACAAATTTGGTCCAGGGTTGCCAGATCGGCTTTTTAGGCCAAATTTTTCATTTTTGGTTTTTAGATTTAGATTGCCTGGAAAAATTGTTTTTTGCTTACTACTTAAATTTGACCTTGTTGGCCTTTTCAGCAGACGTCCAAAATTAATCAGTAATGTGTATGAAAGTAATTACTACATTCATAGAATAATTAGTAGTTAACTACAGAGTGTTAACCAAATTTCAAATTTTATCACTAACCTAAATATTATCTTGATATTAGCAAAGGGTTTTGAAAAAAAGTAAGATTCTTGTCAAAGTTAAGAAATTATCTAACAGGCACAAGCGTAGCATATAACCAGTGCCTGCTCGATGGATTCTTGAGAGAGTTTTTGATTTGGCTTTTTTATGAGCATTTTGGCTTAAATTGCTCACCAGTCTAGCCTTCGTTTGTAAATTCAATCTGGCAACCCTGAATAGGTCTCTTTGATCTTCTCGCTATACATTTTTTCGCAAAGCGGCTCAAAACTTTTTATTACTGAAAATTCTATAAATGGTCAGATTATCCGGTAGAATCCGGCCGGATATTCCACGAAGAAATCCGGTAAATCCGGTTCCGGCCGGATTCTGAAAATCCTGATCCGGTACACCCCTAATCAAGCGACCAAAATCTGTCGCAAATTAGTAGATGCATTGATGAATGGAAACAGAGGTTGTCAGTTGACTCTGTTCTAACAATCTGCTTTATAAACCAGTTGAGGACAGGTGGAGGGGGGGGGGGGGGCAGTCGCCCCCAATATTTTGGAGAACAATGGTATTTTGTTATAAAACAACGAGACAATGTAACGTCGTCTTACCAAAACAATAGGTTTTCCCTTCCCCAATATTTGACAAAGTGATATTTATGTAATCATGTAAACAAACCTGGAGTGGATTCCATTCTAACATTTCCAGACGCCAAAACGGGGAAAAGAGTTTTGGAAGACAAAGATGAATGTAGGCTTCTTTGTAACTGTCACTAAAGCCAAATTTCCATTCTTCGAAATGGGATTTGATTTCGTCCAATGAAGAAAATTCAGGTATCACGTCTTCGAAAATTACCTCTCGTTGTTTGAGTAACCGTTCTGAAATAAGGATAAGACCGTTTCAAATACGGAAAAAGCAACTGAAACTGTTAGTGGCGCTTGACATTTTCCTGATGGTATTTTGGAACAGGCTATATATTTATGACAAGCCTCAACATTGTCAGATATCTTGATATCCTTTTCTATAACAGAAATCCATTTCTACCATCATGACTAGGCCATGCAAAAACGCGGAACAACAACTGTTCGCCCTGAAGGCGAATATCTTAAACCATACAGGCTTGCAAATCCAGGACCAAAAGGGCAATGAATCCATACCTTTATCAGTTTTAAACTTATTCACCTCCGAATCAAGCTCCTCATCATCGCTAGACATTCCTTCATGATGGGTTGATGCGCTACTTCGTTGCTTTCTCCTTCGGTTTCTTCTGCCTTCCCTCTCTGCAGCCCTTCGTTGTCTGGCAGTCTCTTCATATTTCCCACGATCCCTTCCAAATTCATCAGTGCTATTGCTTGAAGTTACTGTTGGTAAAAGCAGGGGAACATCAATAGCCAAAGCTGATGACTCTGACAAAGATGCTTAACTTATGTGAATTTCTGCAAACAGGATTTGACCTATAACATCTTGAAATGAGATATAGCAAACCTTTGACTTGAGCTTTTCCACTTATTTGGCTATCCTCGTCCTTTATGTCATCTAGTCTTCGTTGATGAAATTTGTGTGCACGCTGCTTCCACAATTGGAGCATTGAGCTTTCAAGGTCATTGATCACAGGAACCTAGTAGAATAGCAACAACATGTTTTATTATTCATATCGTCAAACAGAGTGGGTAAAGTAACAATAATGAATAAGAAAAACAATCAATAAAGACTTAAAAATTATGATCTGATTAAAACACGAAAACAAGCTTTCAGTCTCAAGCAATTTATGAATGTTTATAGGTTCACTATCTACAGGGTCTAATTCTGTCATACTTATACCAAAAGGCAGCATCCAGAAGCTGGAATTTCTAGCTTTGGCTTAAGTGTTTTTGACTCATTTGATATCAAACTAATTTTTTTAGCATTTCATATCAAACAAAAAACTTCATAACAAAGAGACAGCTGTTTTGGCAAATAAAGCCTTTTTCACAAAATCATTGAAGTTGTACTTCAGATGAGATCAGAAAAAGCCCTCAACCATCTTGCATGCATTGGTTCCAAACACAACGAGCAATCTTAATTTCTGTTTCATTGCCCTAATTGCAACTTTCACAGCAATTTTTGAAGAATATTACTGTTTGAACTTCTTCTAAAAACAGCTTCTTATTGTCTAAACTTGTCAAAAGTTTGGACTTAAAGAATCATGACAGCAATTATATGAATTTTAAAAAAGAAACCACAAATTTAAGAAATTAGATATCACAATTTAGGTCATGTCTCGGTTGCCTTATTCTACAGCCATTGGAGTAAAAAATTTCATTCTTCTGAGAACATCTGGCAGAAAATGTTTGAAATAGTCATTTTATCAAACTATTACAAAGAATGTTTGCACCCACCTGACAATGACTTTTACAGACAAGTATCCTGATATAAATAGAGTCTGGATTATCATTTATTCCATTTGGAAATTCACTTTATGATGAATCGTATTCTCTATGTGTTTTAAACTTAGACAAGCTACTCTTCATTTTAATTTGAACTTTCTATTAAATATCATTTACCTTTTCATTAAGGCAGTCAATCAAGTCTTGAACATAGCCACTAATCTCTTGATAAAACTTGAATCTATCAGATACATCTGCAAGTTTTGATTCCAGTGAAATAGTGCTTTTCTTATAGTTTGCAACATCATTTCTGTATTTTTCAGCCTCAAGAACGTGTGCACGATGAACTTGTTGGATGGAATCAAGGCGCTCCTTGATTCTATTAGAGACCATTTCTACAGTAACATTTTGCATCCCTTGTGGCATTACTGAAGGCATACTCTGGACAGGAAAGCCATATGTTATTGTGGAACCAGCTAAAACAATGAATTAAATATATTCAGCTTTTAAGGTCCAAGATGGTAATTTGTAAAAAGCCTTTAACTTACCAATTTATCACTTTCCACTAGCTTTTTTGCATACTAATTCAATTACTGATTTAATCTATAATTACTCATTCTCAAATTTTACTAGCTGCATTCAAAAAAATAAATCACAGATGAAAAAAAAGCTAAAATATATACATGTTTTACTGGGAATGATATGTGATCAAACCCTTACAGCATGCCTTTTCTTAACTAAAGATGCAATTTGTTGTGCAATTGTTCTTAAAATTTATTAACTTCCTATCTTTTTATTACTTTATGTGTCTAAGGTACCTCCAACAGATACCAATTTTTGTGAAGGGAATAAAATAAAGGAATCAGTGTAAGGAAATATGTGCTGAGATACACATGCTGGAAATTATTGAGATAAAAATACTGGAAACTATTGTCCGAGTTTTTTTTCAATTATCTTTGTTCCAAGTCAGCCTTGTAAATATATCTGTGTCATTTGCATGAAATTTGAGAAAAGACTAAAAAGTAAATTTAACAATAAGGACAGTAAGAAACAAAAAGGTTCCAAAAACTGTAAAGAAATCTTCTTTACCTTGTCCATAATAAAGGTACGCACCAGAAAATGGAATTATTGGTTGGACATTTAGATCCATTGTTTTCATGTCATTTTCAAGAGTTGGTGCAGCAGGCCCGAATGCCTGCTCATTTAGAGAAGCAGGTATACTGGCACCCTTTTTTATCTGTTCCTGTTCCCATATATTCAGCTCTTCAGCAGTATCCTTTTCAGTGCCAATATCATCATGTGCCTCTTCAAGTGCCTTTGCAACCTAAAATAATTCATATACTACTAAATGTATGTTTCCAAAACATTAAAACTATAAAAATATTTTATAACAAAATAGAATGGCTTGAGAAACTCTGTATGTCTTTCAGTCTTTAAGGATGTAAATGTAGCAATTTTCCAGTATGCAAGGAAGCCCTTTGTGATATTCTAATTTTGATAAATTCTTAAATTTTTACTTCAAGTTCTCTATGAATGATCAAGTGAATAGGTATATGCAGACCTCTTTCCTTCTTTCTAAAGCTGGGAATGACTTCTTCTGAGTTCCCTTGAATTCTATCCTTTCTTCATCACTATCTTCATCTTCTTCTCTAACTAATCTTGACTTTGAGCTTGAAAACCTTCCTTGGTACTTAACAGTACTACTTGTTTCAATAGGAACAAAATCTGCACCAGTTCCAAGCTGCCGTGCCCTTTCTCTCTGCTTTTTCATTGCAAATATAGTAGCTGCATCAGGGATCACTCCAGTGGACAAACCTATGTAAGGAAAGATTTGCGTATAAATTGGAACTATGTTTTAAAATGAAGGTTTGGGGGTGGATAATTGGTAATTTGTTAGGATTTCTCTCAATTCTATGACCTAAATTAAGTCATTATAGTTTTCATCATAAGGAAATCACCATGGGGGTGGTAAACCACATGCATTATTTTTTTCATGCGTGCAATTCTTAAATATCAGGCTATTTTGGACCCCGTTTACACAGTCCCGTTCAAAAACGAAACTGATGGTACAAAATTTGTTCTATTTCGTAGCAGGGTCAAAACTATTCGGGATGGCAGAGCAAAATTAGCTTTGTTTTAGAGTGCGTGCAGGAGAACGAAAGGGTGAACAGCATCTATTTTGTCCTGGTGCAAAAGTGGACAATTAGGCACCTGTGAGCGAAGCGAGCAGAAAATTATGCGACCACGCCCTTTAAATTAGCTTAAACTCATTCATTTGCTTAAATGTTTTATTGTTCATGGGCATAATTTTGTTACTTTTAATCAATTTTATTTCAAAATAGAATTCATTACTTTATAAGGCCCCCTACAATTGGAGGCCCTTGGGTAATTTGCACAGAGCCTGACTGCTTAATGAGCTTTTCTGCTGTGTTCATTCGAGAACATTCGACATTACAGGACAACTATAGGGAAATATTGATTGATACAGTGGCGTAGATAAAGGGGGTCAGGGGGCAGGGCAAACCCCCCCCCTGTACAGCTAAATTTTTTTTTTGTCGGAAAACTTCTGATCTGATCAGAAATTAATATGGTTCTCTATTTTAATCCAAATGTTACATTTTGAGATAAAAGATTTTAAACCTGAATATGGTGATATCTTCCGTTGTTCTGAATCAGATTGGCAATCTCTTTCATTAAGGTATAGAACTTAAAAATGCTTTTTTGCAGAGGGAAAGACAAAGAGAACCTCCAAGTTGTATAGTCTATGACACGTAACTTACGTGAAGTTATGTACAAAATTTTGAAAAAATAGAAGCTCTTATATATTTTTTTTTCCAGAAAATCTAAATTTCTTTGCCCTTTGATGAATTTTCCTATCTACGCCACTGGATTGATAATAACCTTGATTGTTGGAAGATCTTCTTTTTGCATGTCTATTTGTTGCCTGCCTGCCGCATCATTAACAAAATAACCCATCTTTCTTTGATCAATTTTATCAATATTTACCCTGATCATGGCGAAAATGGGAAGGTAAAAGTTTTGGACACTAGCTGACGATGGCCACGTTTTCGGGAGAATTTGAACAAAGCAAAATGATTAGCCACGATAGGGAGCAAAATTGGCATTCTTTAAAGAATTAGCCGATGTTGCTCAGGTTATGAAAAACAAAACGTCTAATATTTTGTTGAAGGAAACAATTTTATTCAGGTCAAAAATACCAGTCAAATATGCAACTCATGCGTGCAACCAATCGCTGGCATTATTGGTGCCATGCATGTGCTGATGCGTGCATGTGCTATCGCACGCATTAAACGACAAAGACTGTCACAAACTGTCTTTACTGTGAATAAAACTGTGAATAACACTTTGGTATGAAAAGGTTAATCATAATCTCAAAGTTTGAAACTGTCACTTGCAGAAAATGTTTTATTTATATAATTAGGTAGGTTTTTAATTCTATTTTATAAAGGCTAGAAATGAGTCAAATTTTGCCAAGATCTTAGACAGGCAAGATTCAAATGTAAAACTACCCTTCAGTCCAGTTGCAACTGGAAAAACAATTTTGTGCCAAAGCTAACTGTCTATTAAACATTTTAATAAATACACGCTAAACCCATGCTTTACTTTTTGAGCAATAAAATGATCGTTCATATTTGAGGCTGACAATAGTCAGTTTGAATGTTAGGTGAAAACAAATTAATTTAATTATACCTGAATGTATGTTTTGAAAACCAGAATTTTGATCATCATCGTCATCCTCATCACTATCGCTGTTAGTGTCTCTATTGTATGACCCTGGACTATCAACAGCATCTTCATCTATGGAGCCAATTTTAAACTTCGGAACAGAAAGCTCTTTCTCTTCTTCGATAACTCCAACTGTTTCTTTTTTCTTCTTCTTTTGTTCTTTTAGCTTCTGACTAAGCTTGCGACTTTCTCTAGACTTCTTCAAAACGAACTCTTCACCTTCTTCTAGCTCGTCTTCAAAACTTAGCAGTCCTTTACTTGACGATTTAACAATTTTCTGCTTTTCTTTTGGTTTCTCCGAGATCATCGAGGTAGAAACTCCTTTGATTCCATTATTTGACTCGTTGAATTTTGCTTCATTGGCCACTTGGTCTTCTTCGTGGTCATCTGAGGTTGCTTTCTTGCGAAAGTTCTTTTTTGGTTTCTTGAAGGCTATCATCTTTTCAAATAAACTTTGCTTATATCTAAGGTCAACTCAGACGGAGGAATACCGTTCACACATTGAGACGAATCAAATAAGTTGAGTTGAATCACTGTTGTTGTTGTTACCCCCAAGCTGTTGTTGTTGTCAGTCGTTGATGTTGTAAACACAGACAGTAATGTCGTATGATCCAAGCCAGTGGTATAGCTACAGCAAAAATAAACCGAACGAGATACCCTCTGAGAGAAAAGCTACACTAATTGGTGGGTTATGCAAAGATGTGAATGTCCTGCAAGAAAAAGTAGAAACTGAGTTACCTAGTACTTGTAGTGGAACACAACAAAAACATGATGACACAGTAACTGTGGGAATCGACCCCAGCTCAGCAGTTGATCATGTGTCACCGAAAGAGGCTCCAGCTACAGCTAAAAATACCAACGTCCATTCAGCACATCAGAAGCTAAATGGTCTAGTTTTAAGACTGCAAAAGATGATGAAAGAACTACCAAGGTCAGATGATCAATTAAAGCTTGTAAATACTAGCATGAGCATGATGCTGGTGTCATATAGCTGTTATAAAAAAGGCAGTGTCATTAATTATAAATTTGCATAGACTTGCTTAATCAAGCCTCATTGGTTAACTGAAATTAAACCATTTCAATGAAATAATTTAAATTAAAATTAGATTAGATAAAATGAAACAATCTAAAATGGACTGTACTAAATTGGCTCTGTCAGATAAAACCAAATTTAGAACTTTTACTGGTCAGATCAACATAAACATGATAATAGTGATTTCAGGCTTGAAAGGCTAATATTCATTTTTGAATTTGCAAATCACTAAGTGAGTGATGAAAAGAAAAACAATGTTATAAATTTGATACTAAAATCTAATTTGATTCTTGACTAAGGAAGTAATGGGGTGGCAGGAAACCTTTTGCACACCCTCAGTTTTTCTAATAAAATATGCAAAAATACTTCATAGTTGTGCCAAAATATTTATTTTTGACCAGTATATTTACTAGCAGCAAATGTAACTGGAACAATATTTCCTTAATTTTGATGTAAAGTAATTCATAGTTACCCTGTTCTACAATTTCTATCAGAAAAGGGAACCCTGTTCTGCGGCACATCCCATATGGAAGTGCTCCCCCTAAGTGTATAACAGGCCATCAAAAGAATAATTTGTGTTACTTGTACACTTGTATATGTATCTTTATGGCATCACTTCTCATTCTTGCAGCTCTTACAAGAAGAAATTCAGCAATGAAATTATAACACAAATTGGAGAGTCTCTCCTTGATGACACAGTGTTTGAAATTGTAAAAGGTCTTGAGGATATCCAACTGCTATCTGAGAGGAATTTATTGAATAGAAGAATGAAGATATTGTCAGAGCAGAAAGGTAAACCTTTTTCTCATCTGTTGCTTGGCATGTATGCATAGGCGTAGACTTGCATTTTTTTCAGGGGGGGCTGAAAATATTAATGACAATTCCTAATGGCAGCTGCTGGAGTCACAGGATAGAAAATGGATTTGCTAAGGGCTTAAAGGTGATTTTTGTGTGCATTTTCATTATCGAGGAAGAAGAAACACACATGAGATGATAAAAGGGTATTTTTAAATCATAATCAGTTTCTTTAGGTTGAGATCATCAGTTCTATCTAGGCACCCAAAATGTTTATGCGTGGAACCAATAATATAACAAACTAATCTAAAAATTGGTGAAGCACTTCCTTATCTTCCAGGGGGCACTCAGCCCCCCTCGGTTTTCCTCAGGAGGGGCTGAAGCCCCAGAGCCCCCCCTAAGTTTACGCCTATGCATGTATGCACACATAATGCTAAATTATTTTAAATAAACAACAGGGAGCTGCTACTTCTAAGTTTCATGTGCTCTCTCTAAATAGTAAAGGGCAACAGTCATAACAAGCAGTCAAAGGGAATATTTATCCAGGAGCTGCTTGTCAGCCAATTGTAACTCCAAACTGCAAATTATCTTGCTGGTGGGTTAATTAGGCAGTTATGCATATTTTTTAATACTTATACTGTAAATAATTGTGACATCAAGTTAAATAGTTTCTCTGCCTAATGTATTGCACTTTATACATATGAAATGTATAAATCACTAACAAAAAGTATCTTCTAATGCCCAAAAGATAAATTGCCAACAAAATATTTTTTCACTTTGCCTTTATATCTTCTTTTAACATATAGTTTCAAAGACCCATTGAACAAAAAATATTGACATTTTTTTCCTGACGTGATATGGAAGGATTGGGATAATTGCTTTGGACTAAAAAATTTATGGTCATTATTATGCTTGCTTTCAGTGAAACCTTTTTCAATAAGCCCATGTTTTTCATATTATAACTTGCTCTAGCTGTTGAAGATTTAAGAAAAATGTAAAAGAACGGTTAAGGCAAAATTATCAGAGTTCTCTTCTTTTATTATTGTTGTAAATTTTGGATGTAAATGTAAATCTTTTATTGTAAATGTGACTACATCAACAGAGGCCCTAGGATTATTATCTATTGTAGTGTAGCTACAGCAAATTTGATGACTCAACATTTAAAAATGCTGTAAAAGAAAAGTAAGGCAAAAATAACTTTTGCTTTGAAAATTTTGAAGTTTTCATTGCTGAAGTTCTGAATATTCCAGACAATCGTGTACCAATAAAGAAAATATATTTGAGTCAATGACTGCCCACTTATGACCAAAGCCCTTGAGAGGACAATCATGAAGAGTTCCCAACTAAGAATGTATTACTACTGCTAAAGAATGCAATGCCGAAAGTCTGAAATAACTTTAGAAAGCAAAGAAATGAATATGTTAGATTATTACAAAAAGCTAAAAAGGATTGCTACAAGAATCTTTACCTCAAGTATTTGATGGGTACTAAGAAGTTTTGGAAGTCAGTGAAATCTCTTCTCAATGAAAACCCCCTCAACATTATATCTTTAATGAAAATGATGATATTGCTCCAGAAGACCTAGTAGTTGCATGATCTTGAGAGATTTTTTCAGTAATATCATAAAGTCCCTGAATATTGCAGATATCAATGAAAGCGAATTGCCTGTCGATAGGCATCTCATCCGAGTGAATTTATGATAAAAAGAAAGTATATCAGGTGAACAGTTTGGTTATAGACCAGGAAAGGGAACAAGAAATGCAATCTTGTGCTTAAGAACGATTTAGAAAGTGTATAGAAAAGCAAAGCAACTTATACATCTGTTTTATAGATTATGTGAAGGCGTTTGACTGTGTAAAACACGAACAGCTGATAAAAATATTAGAATGACTCGAAATTCATGGAAAAGACCTCTTGCTTATAAGGAATTTATGTTGGGACCAAAAAGCTGCAATTAGATTAAATGGAGAAGTGGGTGAATGGATTGAAATTCAGAAGGGAGTCCGACAAGGTTGTATTTTATCTCCTGATTTATTTACGTTTTATAGTGAAGAGGCTCTAAACAAAATCAAGACATGTTATGGTTTAAAACTGGGGACAAAAAATTAAATAATTTGAGATACGCAGATGATACAACTTTGATGGCAGACTCAGAAGAGAAACTTCAAGAACTGGCAAACATCGTATCAGTAGAAGTGAAAAGTTTGGCCTGTCGATAATTTGTCAAAAGAATTTCTCCACGATTTGTACCAAAACGAAACAAATACCAACATGTTGCTTGAAAGTGAATAAAAACATCATTGAACAGAAGGACAGTTTTAAATACCTTGGAAGTGGACAGAAGATCAGACAAAGACATTCAGTACAGAATAGGACTAGTAAAAGAAACATTCACAGATGCGAAGAATTTATTTTGTTCAAAAAGAATCGGACTGCAAGTTAAAAAACGATTATTGAAATGCTACAACCGGACAGTATTAACATATGGGTGTGAGTCCTGGACTATAAGCACATCAATGTAAAAGAAATTAGAAGCCGTGGAAATGTGGCTGTATAGAAGAATGATAAAGTTCTCATGGGAGAGGAAAATGAAGAATGAAGAAGTTCTACGGAAGGTAAACACAGAAAGAAATTTGTTGGACACTATAAGAGAAAGGCAATGGAGATTTGTTGGACATATTCTGAGAGGGAGGTGGAGCTGTGAAACATATTATAGAAACAGAGAATGAAAAACGCTTGACTGGATATAGGAAAAGCTGAAAGTTAAGACAAATGCGGAACTGGGAGATATTGCAAAGGACAGAGACAAATGGAAAAAGGTGGAACGAAGTGTGAAAGACAATTCATGAACGCCTACGGCATGAAATGCTATGGTACTCGAAGAAGAAGATGAACGAAAATATTTTTCAGATGAATTAAAAGACGGCGATGTTAGTGTGCTTTTCAAAATTAATAACTCGTTTAAGAAAGAGTGCTATAGACCAATAATCTTTATACATTCTGCCACAAAAAGTCTCGGAGAGCCTTTTGTTAAAATAATTGCAAACATTTGTGAACAAAGTTCAATCGCCAAATATATTATTTTCCTAATTATAGTCATTTTTCATGAATATACCGTGAAAATTTATCAATGTAGGACGACATAATTTGGTTAAGTTGTTTTCTCTCATATTATGGACATAATATTTTCAAAGTTTTGTTTTTTGCATTCTGCTCAGAGTTTGTTATTCATTATTTTTAAGCAACATCAGTCTTTCTCTCAGGGCCTCTTCTACAATATATGGAGTAAATTTATTGGCCTTTGAAAGCTCTACTCCGTGGCTCAGAAATGATCTTGCAAGCTCTAGTTCGCCTTCTCTATAAGCAATGTCTGATTCAATTGACTGAATTTTAATCAAGGTCGCTGGTTCATTTTTCCCATCAATTGCTTGCTTTACAACCTCAAGACACTTTTTAGCTTGCGTCATCGCCTTCAAACAGACATTAAATTTCCTAATTTGGTCACTGTATGTTCTTAGATATATAGACGCCTTTTGAAACATGACGTAATTTATGCCTCGTCTCACATAGAATCCACAGTCTTCTTGTATTCTGGCATGCTGTAGGTATAGGTCAAAATAGAATAATGCCCGATTCTCTAAGGCTAAATCAGGAACCTGGCATTGACTGGCTAGCATCATGTACGTAACTCCAAACAGATAGCACAAGAAAGTCTTTTCTTCTCCAGATGCTACGTAACCCATGTAGTGCCTTGCTTTTTCTAATTCATTCAACGCACCCTTGTAATCCTTTTCTCTCAAAGCTATATTCGCCTTAAAGGCAAATATTCTGCCAAGTAGCAATGTAGAATTTTTGGCCTTGACTGCAAAGTTCTGCAACAGACTGAGACAGTGATTCGCTTTGGAGGTTTCGTTTTTATTGATAAGAGCGAGTGCTTTCTCAAGGCATAATGAAATACATGCATCGGATTCTTTGGTACATACTGTTGAAGAATAGCTCTCTAAAACCGCTCCATGCTGCTTGAAGTCACCACTGTTTCGAAGACTTTCGCATAGTCTTATCATTGTTCTATGCTTTGCCTTTCCAATTTGCCCAGTGACGTACAGCACATTTGGAACTCTTGTAGGGGCCCAAGCATTCATAACTATTGACCTGATTTGCTCATGTGTATGAATTGACGTATTTTTTATAGCTACATTAGCACTGCTAGTGTTGATGGTATCCACTGGCATAATGAGTTGGGCGTTGTCACCAATAATGGTAAAGTCACTTACAATGTTTATGTGTTGATATGCAGCTTCAGGTGCTGTACTCTGGTCATCGAAACTGAAATGAAGATGTTTGTTATTTTGCTTTCCACAGGCACAGATACCGAGTAATGAATCATTATTGTATCCAGAAGCTTGTGTACAAAGTTTTTTGCTGCTGCCTGCTTGGTCAATCTCAATTCGTGTTGTTGTCAGAAAAGGGCAACCACTGTTTTTTAAACTTGTCACAGACTGCTCTGCTCCACCTATACTAATACACATTTTTATTTCACACTTTTCCATCATTGCTTTCATTTTCCACAAAAACAATTCAATCGCCTCGCCTGTTAAACCATTTGCGCGCATTAATCGTGCCAGCGCGTCTGCTCCCGCTCTTCTATATTTCATAAGGAGACCATCAGTTCCGTTCATAAGACCACATTCACCAACAATTTTTGGAACAGATTCATTTAGTGTGGAAACTGCAACAGTGAGTTTACTGAAGCTATGGTAATTTTGTCTGCTACCTCTAGTAAGAGGACCTGTATTCTGCAAACTGGATAAATCGATTGTTTCTGAACCGGAACTGTATAACCCATCAAACGAGTTTTCTAAACAACGTAGAAAAACGACTTCTGTGTTTTCCCCAACAACCACAGTTTGTCCATGTATCGTTTCATTTAAGATAGTGTTTTCAGGGTTTCCATTGCTCGCTATCTTTGGAATTCGTATTGGTACAATGCACTTTCCGTAATCGCTAAAAACAACAAATTGTCCCGGTTGTGACAAAACCAATTTACTACCAAAAACTTGCCAGCTTAGATAGCAGTCAAACATACGGTTTTTCTCTTCCTCGTTACGCTGTTCTCCGTTCTGCGATTTCGAGCGCATAGCAACTCGTCTTTCCTCTGATCTGGGCATATTTCTATAAAGAAGAGCAAATATATTATCAGTTCAACATATATTTTAATTTTATTTTATTTTCTTATAGACCATATCGGAGTTCGCAACGCAGTAATGGAGTTCTATTGTTCTAAAGCTAGGTCCAGTCACTCAGGTGTGGGAAACCCGGCAAACCAGCGAAAAATTCATGGTTGATAGGGGCTACTTTTTCTATTTCTGGCTGTGAAACCTCTTTAGAATAAAGAAAAACGTTTAGAATGAAAATCTGAATTTTGTTGATTAACAATTATATTCTTTGATCTACAGAGGAATTTACAAGTCTCGATAATATAGGCTGCCATTGTATTTATTGCTATTTTCGCCCCATTTGTATCATGGCGTCGCGCATTAATCCACCAAAGTCCTAGGGCATTTAAGGTCCCTATTAGCATTATTCTTGTAGTCAGAATCATTCAAGGATCAAGGAGCAGTCAAGGATCATTCTTGGCCTAAATCAAAATGTGCAATTTGCTAGAGTGATGAAGTAGAATGGAATTCAGGCGTTTCGAGATTGGAATTCAAATGTGCCCTTTTCGATGCCACCATGATGCCACGCACCCAGCGTCAGCAGAGGCCCTGCTACACGGTTTTTTATCAGACAACCAATAGGAATTAACAGGCGTGTGTCGTGAACCTGATTGGCTAATGCAATATAATTATATGTTTTATTTAGTTCAAAAACGGCGTCAAGGATGAACTTTCACGGTAGTACAAATTCATGAAACCGAAATGAAACGTCTTGAAAAATTGGAATTCCACTCTAAACGTTTTTGTTGTGATATCCAAATGCTAACATGATTGTATCAAATGCTCTTTTAATTTTCTACTCGGGAGAATAACATCCACAGAGGAATGTTTTCACTTTGATATGGAAAAGCTCCGTCAGAAATAACATTGCCACATCCCTCATCAAATCAGGCATTGAGGCTACATTCCCTCATCACAGGGAGCAACGTTGGGCCGTTGGTGAATCGGCACAAGTTGCTATACCTAACCCAAATAAAAATCCTAAACCTTAAGTATAGCTTGATTTACTCAAGTGCAGTTTCAAGTTCTGGGCAGGCAATAGACAAGAACAGATCACTTTTCCCCACCAATAGGCCGATGCACCAGTCCTATCTTAGATTCCTAAGGTATGAGAGGGAATGACAAAATATTATAGGATAAAAAGCCGGACCTATCCTAAACTAAAAAACAACAGGACCTTTTAAAGGATACTGTGATGTAGGTAAGCCCTAATTCCTAAGAGAACAAACAATTTGAAAAGATTCGAAAGAGAAAACACACTTGTAATCTTGTCAGCTGAGGCTATTTTCTCCATATAAACAGAGCCTAACAAAAGTTAGATCTGTATTGCTATTGGTATAGTTAATCCCCAGTCAAATCAGTATCTTTCCCGATTGAAAACATTGTCTTTTGAGTCGCAGGTACAAACGCAAGTACAAAACTAGCAAAACAAACGCTTGTAATGTCGCCACTGCCGTGAGACTAGGTTTTTGAATCTTGCTGTTAGAAAACAAGGCTCTTTTTGTCATTCTAGATTTGACAGGAAAGCCGCAGCGATTAGCACCATCGATATAATGTTTTGCTGCTTGATCCGCTAGAACGTTTACCTTTTTCCGTGCAGAATCTAACTTTTGCAGCAACCTGAGACACTCACGACAAATGTACCGCGATTCCGGCCTAAATTCGACAACAACATCAAGCTCCTGCAACGCGTTTGCAACATTGAACTTACTCTTAGGGCCAACCACCAAATTAAAATCACGACAATTATCCGTTTTGGATAGTGTTTTAAAGCAAAGAATGCAAGACATCATTGATTACTGTTTGAATGCTGTTTGATAGGATACATCATTGGATACTGTTTGAATGCCTCGTGAAATTGAAGAATAAATTTAACTGCGCGCGATCCATGCGGTTAATTTTTTTGGAAACGAGGTCATGATTTTGCTGACTCAGGGAACAAGCCTTTTGACTTTAATTCGCAGACTCTACTCTTCGGGGTAGAAGTGTCTGAGGCTGCGCGCAGGCTAAACAAACGTGAATGGATTAGGCCTTAAACCAGACAGGAGTAGGTAACAAACTAGTAGAAAACCCATTGACGTACGCCGAAAGTATTAACGATAAAACTATGATTTATTAGTGCAGATTTCAAACTTCAACGGGATTTCAAATTGAATTTGAAAATGGCATAAATTATTTTATTACTAGCCATGTTGTACAGAACGTATTTCTGAACTTAGCCGCAATGTTCCTTTCGTAAACTCTTTCCTAATGTAACCAGTAATCAAAATTCTGTTTCCCTTTACCGGCGTTTCCCTCCTTGCAAAATTTCAAGATTTGAAGTCAACAAATTACTGCTTTTTATGAACGCGGTTCTAGTTCTTGTCTCAAAAGTTCAAAATACCATTTAAATTGTAATAGAAGAGCGTAGTACTCACATATCCCCTTCACAGTTGGTTTTATTCACAGCTGTCGTGCTCTTTCTCAAAAGCTGTCGTTCTCAAAATGAATTAAATAATGCGATTAAGCTAGGTTTCATTTATAAAGAAATGCAACAAGGGAAAGTCCCTGCGCTGATGATGTCATTTCTATTCAGTGCTGATGTTGTGTCACAGAATCTGTGTGTTGTGTGCTGTAGGTGAACGATATTCACGTGATTAGCAGCCAAACACCTGCCGAAGAATGAATAGATATCACGTTTCTTGATGTTTACAAGATAGGGTTGTTATAGTATTTCTCGGAAGGAAGATGAAACGAAAGGAAACTTGCTGCTGATCTCAAGGCACGTAGGGGTGGGGGCACTTGGTATTATTTACAAACAGGGACGTAGGAGTGGGGCTATGGGGGCGCAGACCCCTTGTTCAAACTTTCGAAAAAAATGGGGGGCCCCTCGTTGCTTGCGCTTTGATACAGCCAAGAATCAAGTAACGCAAAGAAAGCTGTGAAGAATTGTTACTGTACACAAAAATGTACACAAATTTTGACATATATAGATAGAAAATTCTTGAAAAACTTCATACTGTGTACGTTTAGTTGCAGATTTGTATAGAGAGTTGGTTTTTATTGTTGCATTCGGAAACTGGGTTAATTGCCTGAATCAAAAACCTGTTGCTATTATTTTATACTGTCTTGCCTACTTTTAATATTTTATGCACTACACTCTTTTATAAGAACAATACAATTTTTGCTAACGCTCAATGTTATTATTTTTTTAATGATTTTAGGCTCGGGTGTTGTTAATGCTATACTTATTTCAAAATTTATTTTTCTATATCTGCAAACTATGAATGCTTTCCAATTCCGCTGAATGAAAGTTCTGCATGGCTTTTTTAGTGGCACTGTTCATAAGCTGTTAAAATCTTCCCTGTTTTGTCAAATGAGTCAATTCAAAATCCAACCCATGGTTTATTATTATTAAAAAAAATATCTTCCTTATCGATGCTGTAAACAATTTAGATGCATTTCTGGCCATACTTAAAATGTCATATCTCAAAATTCTTCTGGCCGCCAACCATGATGGCAGCTTTCACTGAACCCCTAAGCGATTTAAACATTTTGCTCCCTTATTTGCAATAGAATTTCCCCCCGCCCTTTCCATGGTGTTGGTTTTCTAATCTTAGGTGTAGCTCAAACCGTCAATGTACTGCCTGCTCAACTAATTAATGGGAAAAAACATAAACTATCGTCAAGTTCCAATTGCACTGGTTACACAACAAGAAAAACTTGGAAATTTCATAGAGCCCCCCTTGTTAATATTTTACGAATACATTCCTGTTTACACATTATTTTCATATGGTAGAAAATAGCAAAATACAGTGATAGTGCTCGCCTTTGCAAAAAGGACAAGGATATTTGAAAACATTTGAGATATAAGGTCTTTTTTTTAAGATAGATAAGCATCTGCCCATTTTGCATTCCTGGTAGTATTCTTTGGGATGAACTTGTCAAAATAAACTCAAAGGCTGTTTCGTTGAAAATCATTTGATTCATCGACACCCGCATAACCTCAAAAGAGTTGTTTCAGTCCGGTCCGAATATTTAACGGTGGATCTTAGGAGTCCTAGTGATAAACCCTTTTCGTATCGAGTAGTAGCGAGAGGCAAATGCTCATGAAAGTATTTATAAATCTTACTTTTAGTAACGTTGCTGGCATTTCTGTATACACATTACGACCTTAAGTTTACCTTGAAAGTGGAGGGGAAAGGGGGGTGGTGATTATAATTTTCGAGAATTTGATAAGTGGGACTTGGCCAAGGTAAACAGCGGAGGACAGCATTGTTGAGAAGCCATTTCAGTGCAAAAATACGTTTTAGCAAGCCATGGCCTCCCCACGTTTTGTCAAGCTACAGAGCTTTTTGCAAATCTTTTTCTCTGAATCTCCTATTATCATTATCCCCACTCCCCTCCCTCCCCTACTCCTCTTTCCAATTTGCATACAGTAGAAGCGTCTAACCCACATTGGCAATATTAATATGGCAATGCATAAGCAATGTCACCAAATAGTATATGTTTTATCCAATCCACGTTTAATGAAACCGCAGACGTTTTTAAGACGTTTCCAAAAAGTATTTGCTGAACGATTTCCGTCTGTTCAACCTAAGAATCTCCCTTTGTTCTTCGATTTTATCAGTCAACTTTGTATAAATATGTACATGTATATTTGTTAATACATTGTTTGCTGAAATGTTAGATAGAATTAAAATAAATTTACACCAACAACAACACTGTAGAAACCATACAGCCAAAACCTCAAGCAGCTTGAAATTTCCATAGAATGTCTCAAGCCTCATACATTGATAGGCCACAATCCGCCAATAAATCGCAAATTTTGTGAGAAATAGTCAGGGAATGGTAATCAGAATAGGCCCCCTTTGACATGTGATTCCACTGATACCTAACAAATATTTGTTTTTTTTGCAGGATTACGGCTTGAGATGAACAAAAGGCATCAGGCTGCATTACAAGAATGCCAGTCAAGACCTCATCAAGTGAAATTATTTGAAAGGGAGCATGCTGAAGAGAAGAAGGTATCAAGCTAGGTGTATTTCTGTCTAGTTGCTTACGTCCAGCCTAAATTCTTACAAGAAGCAGCTTAGAAGTATCTAAACTGCAGCTGATGACTATTAAAGATCTTACTTTCACTGCTGCTTTCAGGCTTTGAATTCCATGCTATTTAGAGAAAGCATAACATTGCTGTGATACTGTAGGTGTACATCTTTAAATGCGTTTTAGAATTTTGCCAAATTATTGTTTATATATTCAGTAATAGCTTTTTATTAACCTATTTAAATGAGGAGGGACAGGAGCAAATCTACATGGCTTTAGTAAAATACTGCAATAGAGGATTAAGATTGCCAATCACTTCAAATAAATCAGATCCATGCTAACAGTGAAATCTAGGCCAATTTGTAAAAGGAATATCAATTTGATTGATGGTGCCGTATTAGAGTGGGCTAGAAAACCACGAAACCCTATCTAGGTAAGAAAAACTTTTCATCACTATTTAGAGGCATGTTTGACGCATTTCGATGGCCATTTAAATTTTCTATTGGATGGACTACTCAATAGACCTATATTTACGTATCCAATCGCCCAATTCTCAATGTCTGTAACTTAGCTAAGTAGGTGACTTCATTGTTTGCTGGTGCCAATTTAGAGGGGAGGGGGTTAAATTCTATTCTTTTAAACTTCGCCACCCTTTTTTTCTTTGGTATGCACAAGAAAAATAAGCCTCAAAAAAAACCTGTGGAATTTTTTTCTTGCAAGCATGTGCTCAAGCATACATAAAAAAATAAATGCCTTGGCAACTGTCTAGACAATTCTTTATTATGCAATAAATTTTCCATAAATGAGCAATTTCCTATCAGTCTTTTGAATCGAGGAAAAATTCAAATGATTTTATATACACAACAGAGATTCTTTAGCAAAAATGCAAGTTTATTAGGTGTGGTTTTGTGTGTCTTTATGGCCGTGGCCTCTAAAAGTTTTCTAAAGCACAGCCTCCTTTCCCAACGTTTAGTTGTGGCACCCCTGTTCCCTTGCTATCACAAGCCCTTCTACATGGGTATCAAAAAGCATGGTATTAAGTAGAAGGCCAGACCACAAAAATTGGCTGTCACGTAAAAGAAGCTTTAGTGCCACACCAAAACCCTATCTATCTTTGTTTCTCGGAGGAATGTTTTCACAGGCTTGGGGTATTGTCCGGAAGAAGGAAGAGACTTTTGTGGACTTTGCAGAAGGACTTCACCTCTGATAGTCTGTACGTGGACTATTGGCACGAGGCTCTCTCTTCAAATGTTCGTCTCTGACTGGGATTTTTCTGATGATAATTTGCAGGATTTGGAAATGAAGCTAGAAAGGGAACTAAATCAACTCGATCAAAAGATGGTGCTTGAAATTGACCAACAAGCCATCGACCAGCAGGCGACGTTACAGGTGCGTTAAACGTAATATTCCGTCAGCTTTCTGAGATACTTGTCTCTTAAATTTGCAAATTTGATTCTAGAAGCATGCAAAAAATGCTAGCATTCGATGTGGGAACCTGAACTTTAAATTCGCTTACCGATCTACTACCCTTTTCTTGTTATCTCCAGTCCAGTTTGTTACAAAATTAATTAAAGTAGCTGTTCTTTTTTGTCACGTACTTTTTGTATAAAACAAGTAAATGTTAACTTAACTTAAATGTTAGACTAGTAATTTTACGAACATCACTCACGAAGATTTGAAATAGTGATGATACCTTTGTGAGTGCCGTTCGTAAAATGTTCACAAAAGGAAATATACTCTACAAAATACCAGGTATCAAAGAAATTTTTCCTCTGCATACCCAGCTCGATAAATAAATTTCTAGCTTGTTGATTTTCTAAAGGAAATGGTAACTTCAAGAACTATTCTGTTCACAATAACAAAGTTGATCTGTTTCTCGCAATTTTTGAATGATCGAATGAATTCCGTCATCTTCAAAGAAACTATGAAAATTACAACATGATGTCCTTGACAACAAACACGACACATAAATAACTGCTTCACGAATATATCGCTAACACCAATCTAAGTTGTCAAATTCCAATCAGAATTCTTCAAAAAAGCACTTTTGTATAGAATTTCACTCAGCAGTTGAAGTCACCTTATTAACCAAACAAGGTTCCAACGCAAGCTAAACCTGAATTATCATGTCGTTTGCAGAGAGCTGGAGTACCGTTGTTTTTTATAACGAATAAACAAGAAGAAATACAGCTACAGATGTATCTTTTGGATTTCATAACGAGGCTCATACCCGATAGCTGTGAGTAAAAATTGATTCCTTTTAAAAACGTAAATGCTCGGTTATTGAATGAGGGTATACATCAAACGGAAAATAATTGAAGAGTAATGAAGTATTCGTCTGTATCTTCGCCCAAAATACCAACGTTTTTAAGTAATTAATGTAGGGGATCTTATCATTCTATGCCAGCACTCATTCAAAAGGTGGTGCTAAATCGGGAATTTATGGTAGTTTTATGCCATGTTTGTCAATTACTTGTTAAACTTGCTGGCTTGTATAGCTTGTTGAATTAAGTTTTATCTCTGCTCGATTTTGGACATTTGTGAAGAGCAATCTTTGGTTTTTTATCACGGCCAAGAATAAAATAACAACAGTTTTTGACGATGCACAATGCTCCAAGCTCTTACTGTTATGTCTGTACAGCTTCTGGTGAAAATCATAGCGGATATTTCTAATTCTACATTTGGCCTGCGGTTCTTATCTTCAAGGGCAAATAATTCTTATTTACATACAACAGTATCGTTAAAACAATTTGATTTAATAATAGTGATCATCTGTCACCTGAAGGGCCTGCACTTGGGTGGCTGTCGTGCTTATTTCAGTTTTCTAAGGCCTGATTTAGAGTCGGCCCAACTCCAATATTTGGATGTTTTTCAAATATTCTACCTCCTGCGATTTTTAATTGTATTGTGTAAACTCGATTCACAATCGAAAAAATGCTTTTTCGTATTCAAGCTAGGTTATGAAGACATTTTTCTTACTTTAATTGATCTATGACTATTTTCAGGAGAGAAATGGAGCCACCAATCTCTACCACGTCTTCAAGCTGTTAATATCAAGCTATGCTATCATCTTTTTATCTGGAATAGCATCAATCTTGAAGAACCTGCTGAGGTTACTCTTGGTAACTTCAGGTTACTCTTGGTAACTTCAGGTTACTCTTGGTAACTTCAGGTTACTCTTGGTAACTTCAGGTTACTCTTGGTAACTTTAGGTTACTCATGGTAACTTCAGGTTACTCATGGTAACTTCAGGTTACTCTTGAAGCCTGTTGATGACTACCTTTACTTGGATAGAAAACATCATTAACTTGAAACTAATGTATAACGCTAGCGTTTAAGAAATCGAACCTCGCAGTATTGCTAGTATTTCTTGAAATGTTTTTTGCAAGTATTTCTTGAAATGGTTTTTGCAAGTATTTCTTGAAATGGTTTTTGCAAAGGATCTCTGCATTCTACTGCAAAGAATTTCTAGGGTTGGATCATTATAATAAGTATCGATAAACACAAAAAAGGACGGTCATAAACTTTGAGCGGACCTGATAGCAATAAACTTCATCGTTGATCATCTCCGCTTGGCTATTTTAGAACTCGCTGTTTGATAAATACTCGCTGTTTTGATAAGAGTGCCCTCCCAGCCCTCCCCTAAGGATATCAGAGCATCTGTACTGTAGTGATGATTTTTCATTTTACTTGATGCCAAACCTATGTCTAGGTTTTCATTTTCTAGCTAGAGTTATTAAATTTAGCAATCTTGTGTTAAGTTCATGATATTTTTTCTTTTCGTACTCTTTGTAAATTAATTTATGTTTGACATGCCGATGCAAAATGCTAAACTGACCAGTACTACTGTTCGAAAGACTCTTATAAGTAATTTTATTTGGTTCTAAATAGATGTTGTTATTTTCGGTTGAATGAAATGAATTAGAAAATAACAGCAGTTTGCAGCGCAATAAAGAAGACTCATAATACCATAATTGTACATCATTGTCAATTTTTTCAGTTTTCAATAATATATAGAGTGAATGACAAAGACACACGCCAGTACAATAATTGAATAGTTAGGTCCTGGCGAATAATTAAAAAAATACCAAATTATGGATGAAATCATCCCTATCTGGAAAATATAAACGCTGAGAGACAAGAGAAAAGGAGACAGGAAAGGGTTAACTTAAATTTGTATCAACTGTAAAATGTACGGACAATCAACTCAGTTATGGTCACGGAACCAAAATAGTCACAAGTCGCTATACATTCCCCAAAGTTTTTATTTGTCCAGGCTGGTACGTCATTAATACGAAAATGTATATCTATACGGCCCTTGAGCTCGAAATCATACCCGTTTTTCATTGTCCTTTGGTAACAAAAATTTCGCTTACCCCACCTTTTAAATATATAAATATATTTACCTTCAATATCATTAGTTAAGTAACTACACATAACATTTCTTCCTTTCATATGGCGGCATCATAAAGCACGTATGCTCCTATTACGTGATTTCCTGTTTAACCCTTCCCCTGTGCAAGCTGGCAAGAACTTAATCAATATAAATCGCATATGATAATTGCGACTTATTACCTTAAGGTTGAGAGGTGATCACTTATCTTTTGAATATTTTGATCCATTGGAGATTAATTTTAGGTCTAGTTTGGTATCTAACATGAACTTACTACAAAATATTGTTTTGACAAATTATGGAGGCTTTCCCTTGAACCCCCTTCCTTTCCTCCATACGACTGTACGCTTTGTTGGACCTTAACATTCCCATTTCCGAGCGTGTGAACTTTCTTGACGTCGAATATCATTGCAAAATATTAGCAAGTAACGAATAAACAAATATACTTATATTATTTACAAATTAATAAACAAGGAAGGGCAAACGATGTGTTTAATTGGTATGTTTATACGGTGAATGGGGCAATGGAGTCCTCGTCACTGGATGATTCATTATCTGTAAAACTCGAGCGCGGTGACAAACGGCAGCCTCTAGCTATGTACGATTGAAGCTTTTCGATCGAGGCCAAAATGAAACCGAGGTAGGGCGGTGAGGGTTTCAACGGTCTTGAAAGAAATTCTGGATGGAACTGGACGGCAACAAAGTAAGGATGATCTGTAAGCAAAAAAAAATTAATTGTTGAATTGTTGACAGCATCATTCAAGATCAATTTAGTATAAATGTATCTTGACCAAGCTTGAATTCTATTTAAAAATGACATATTCGCCGGAGTCCAATAAATTTAATTTCTACAGTTTTAATACGAATTTAACAACTTTTTTAACCAACAAATTAATTCGTTTTTCTAATTATATCAAAATATAAGTTTATCTTGGGTTAATTGGAAACGGTGCAAGAGCAAAAGAAAGGAATTATTTCAAAGAGAGAAAATTAGCAGTGCTTTGGGGACTGTTTTAAATATTTAGATAATTATAATATATTATCGTTCCCAACATGATATAACAAATTACTTTGACATTTTACAACTTACTTTTAATTTACTTCAAACATCTTTTGATTTAGTGGCAAATTGTCTTGTCAGCTATATAATACCCTTCAACACTGATTTATGCTCACAACATGAATAACATTAAGTTAACATAAACAAGATTGCTGAAGTTTCGAAATGGGAAAAATATTATCTAGGGCACTAGAAGACAGGTTTCTGTCGACGTTTAAGACGGACATTATGAAAGTAGGCGCTAAAATACAGCAAGCGACCAAATATTTTTAATGATAAACACTCCTAGAAGAAAATCAGAAGGAAAAAAATGCATGAAATGGTATAAAGTTTATAGAAAATGAAATTAACACTATTGTGAAAACTTTTAAGATTTAAAGGTATCGGATTCGCCGCCCGAGAGAAAAGCTGTTGATGAAACGATAAAAAGACAAGATTATGATCGTATGGGGATGTGCACGGGGGAGGGGGGACGCTTCTGAAAAGAAAGTGATGAAATTAAAAATGCCAGATGAAGAAAAGAGAAGAGGACCAAATAATGTAAGAATGATGTTAGAGAACGGGATTAGCCGAGAGATCATAGATGATGATGATAATAATAATAATAATGATGCGAAGAGCTTGAGTTTTAAATACCTTTGAGCTCAATAATCTCCATTCTTTGACCGTCCACGTCGGTGCCCACAAAGTTCATGCCTCTCTCCTCAAACTGGGCCACAAATGATGGGTTCACCTAGGGCAAATTCAATATTCGATGTTTTAAAAATCAGCCTTTTGTGTAAATTGATCTCCACCAAAGTTGGCCAATCATTTTTGTGGGAATTCTATTCCAATCAACTACACGAAAAAGCTCGATATTGTTTTTAATTCGAAAAAAAGGGAATAGATGATAAAGAATTCGGAATGGCCTTTCTTGTGCATTGCATGTATTCATGTGATAAAATATGCACTGGAACACAGAGAGAGGTAACGAAAACAGATCGGCTCACAGAATTTGCGATCCATTTGCTATGTATGACATTATGTGATTTGATTATTACAATACAAATAGAAGAGGTGAACACACTTCTAAGTAATGCTGTCTTCCGGAAGGGGGGAATGGGACTATATGTCCAGAATACTTGGTGTCTAGCTTTTAATTTTAAACAAATAATTCTGATTACATACATGTTCAAAAACCTTGGTTTGCTGTTTGTGGTGGTGTGAGGTATGGCTCACATTTAAAAAAGGTAAAACGCACAAATCCGAAAACGTTGTTGTGATGAAAATACCTCATATCTATGTCTGTGGCGCTCTTCAATAAAGTCTTTATTTCTGTATAGATGTTCTGAAAGTAAGACAAAAAACTCTATTTATAACAGAATCATGTATCATGATAAATAAAAAAATTGTTTTGAACAACAGTTACAAAGTAACTTCGATAAAAAGTTTCCCAAAACGTTGACAAATCTGTTGATTTCCTTACTCAAGTTATTCTGCTCAATCTTCCCGGAAGGAAGAATGACAAGGAAGGAAAACACGACACCCTTAATGAAGCTCGTTTCTTTGGACTAACGTTGCATAAAAGCAGTTAATTAGCAATAACTACAATCAGTACAAAGAATACGGAAGAAAACTTGCTCACTTATGGGCGACTCTATGTTCTTGAAAACTGTCTTTCTTTTGCCTAGTCTCATTGTCCCACCCATTTGACCAGGATTGTGCTCTGGCATGTCAACTACCTGAAAATCACAACAGAAAAATCAACGAAAGGACGATGGCAGGATGTTATGTAAAGGTAAGAACTATGTATTAAAGTCAGGACGCAATGAAAGATGTTCTGTACAAAGATGATAAGGCGATCTTCTAATGGTTCTTCTTTCTTTCACACTTCAGCGTTTTCCACGTTCAAGCAATTGATTGAAGCTTGACTAAATTAATTATATAACTAAGATAGTACTTGCTTTGACAAAACCATTTTTGGACAACAAGTATAAAACATGGAATTGCCTTAAAGAACTAAATATTTACAGGCATACGTCGAATACGTCGAATATATTTACAGGCATATGTTGTTGTCATTATTTCTGTTTTTAGGGAATACATGGAGAATTTATACACAAAGGTTTTCACTAACAAAAACAAAACTTTTATAGCAAACTTACCACAGGATGTGGTGTATTTGGGTCTAATTCAGTAGAATTGGCGTCTGCAAATGAGAGAATTGTTGCATAAATTATGCGATTCTATTTTGTATAATCTGGATTGAATTGATATCTACTCAATTTTGCAAAATATCGAACAACGTAAGAAAATAATGTTCACAAAACTGGTAAATTGTTACTAAGCAGGTTTCAAAGCACAGACTGCCTAACTGTACTTCTAATTGCAAATCCAAAAATATTTCCAGTGATATGCAACTTGTTCATCGACAAAGACAATATTCAAGCAAAATAATTTATAAATAACAAAAAATATACAACTTCTGCCTCACTCATTGAATAAACAAGCGGGGGCAAAACCGGAAAGGAGTCAGTGGGTGCATACTTGCGGCTTTTGGTTTGTTACAAATAAAAGAAAAATGCCTAGATTCTCAGTGTATCATCTATTGCTCAGTGTTTCAAGTTTTCGAAGGAAAAATGCCTAGATTCTCAGTGTATCATCTATTGCTCAGTGTTTCAAGTTTTCGAAGGTATAGGCGTACTGGTGACCAAATTCGGTACACAATTGCACTGGAAGCAGTTTGGCCATGTTTTGTGATAGTCAGTCATATTTAATTAACACCCTTTTGGTAAACAACAAATATTGGGATCTGCATCCCACCATATTAAAAATTTTATTTAGCTTCACTCTGTTGATAAACAGAAAATGCTATCATAGTTACTTCAATACCTTTCCAGCCAAGAACATTTCTTGCAAACTCTATTACTGCAATTTGCAAACCAAGGCATATTCCTAAATATAAAACATATACTTAAACATGATAAAACAAGTACCAGCATACAGTTTAACAGCAGATACATTATCTTATTATATATAATATTAAACAACATAGCCTGAAGTGATAATGTAAGAATGCCTGGTGGTTGCCAGAAATATAGTGCAAATAGCAATGATTAATATTTTTCTGTGTGATTTATCATATTGAATATTTAAATGATATTATTGCTACTGTGAGGTTCAGTGGGCATCTGAAGCTATTGATCTTAACTTCAAAGTCTCTTAACTTTAAAAGCTCTTGCACAAAACGGCATGCTTAGCGGTAGTTGTTTTGAGAAATTGATTGTGTTTTGCATTTCATGCAGTACGATATTAGGCCTGTCTTTTGAATTATAGTCACAAAGCATGCCGGTTGCCCAAGAGCCTTTAAATGGAAGAAAAACAAAAGAATATCCTTGTTAAATTACATGGTTTATGCAGACTTCTTGTTTTACAAGAAGGTAAAGGCAGTTATGTCCTGCCAGTCAACCATTTAGAGTTAGAAATCAGCTTTGCAGCGTGGTTATGATTGTGAAAACATAGAGGATTAGCTTATTGGATATGTAACAATAGACCTATTGTGTAGTCCAGCCCATGGAAAATTTAAATGTCCAGCCAAATGTGTTGGGATATATGGCCTTTAAATAGTAATGAAAAGCTTTTCTTTTACCTAGATAGGGTTTCATGGTTTTTCTAGCCCACTCTGCAGCTCTGACTTTTCCTTCTGTGCCCCTTGATCCGAAACCACCAGGAACAAGGATGCCACTAGAAAAAATCATAAGTAATGAATAAACTCTCAACAGAATTTTTAATTATACACTTTTTGAGGATTTGTAAACCTCTTTGCAGTGATACATAATTATATCTTCGTCTATCAAAGACCCTATATTCTTACAGGGAAATGTCCGACCAAATTTGGCCCTACTTGGAGTTAGGCCTCTCTGGGAAAAGTGACTAAAAAGGCCCCTGCTGGTTTGGTTGTGTAGACTATTTAACTCTTGCAGACTTTGCTGTTTATCTATTCATATTTGAGTGTGTTTAATCACACACCTATTTTTTATTTATTCATTTGTTTTTTAACCAAAGCGCTGGAAACTGAATCTAAAATATTTTCAGTATCAAATCTAGTAAAGATTCCTGGCAATATTCATAAGCTTTCCTTTGTCGTTGTGCCACCACAGATATTTATTGTTAAAGTTGTGAGAAAACTGAAGAAATGACTTATGAAATGAAGAAATGGAGAAATGAAAACTGAAGAATGGGGGTTTTTTAAGGCTCCATATTCTATGTAATTAAACGTTCGTAGAAATAAGACAAAAAACCAATAGAACTCCACCACACGCCTTAAACCTTAAACTGGCAATATTCATAAGCTTTCCTTTAGCTTTATGCCACCAGAGACATTTATTTTTGAAGTTATGTAAAAACTGAAGAAATGACCTAAGGGGAATTTTTTAAGGCTTGATATACTATGTAATGGAACCTTTGTAGAAATAAGACAAAGCATCAATAGCACTCCATTATACACCTAAAATAGTCTAGGTGTGTGAAATGCCACACTTGTGCTAATTTATTCCCAGGAAGGCCTGGATAGCTAAAGTACTCTTATTTTTTAAAGAAATGAAAGATTATAATGAGTATTCCAGTTTGTTAATAGTATAAAAAATTCAAATATATATTCGTTAAGATTTTCTTTATCTGAAAATAGTACAGAAGAGCAGAAACATATCATTTTAAAGGCACTTTTCTTCTGATACTCATCATAGTAGAAGGGCCTTAAAAAATGTCCAAAGGTAAGCAGAAAATTTACAACAAGATGTGGATCAAGAGTAACGTGAGAGATCAGAAAGCGAGTTTCAGTGGTTCTTTGTTTTTGACAAAAAACTATTTTTTCTTCTGTAAAGCCTGCTAGTATCTAAATATTTTATCTCTATATATAATCACTGTTCTAGAGAAAGGACAGAACAGGTTGAATAGAATCGATACAAAATTGAGCATACTCACTCGCAGCTACAAAGTGTTTGCCAGGCTTCATGGTATTTTACAGGATCTTCGTTTCGTATATCTTCCTCTAAATATTCAGCGTCTACATACTAAATAAAAAAACTCAATTACATACCTGATTAGAAGAGAAAAAGTATTCAAAAATGAAGCCCAAATCTACTTTGCCTAATTCATGAGCCTTGAAAAGACTGGGTGTTTTTCCTTTGATGTAGGTTTTGATGGTAGTCTTTCAAATGCTCTAGATGTTAAACCCTTTTTGCCAAATTATCACTAAGCAAAATTTAACACTATATTTTCATGCACATTTCTAGCTTTTTATCAAACAAAAATTCTATCTTTTTGCTTTGTCACTTAGAATGTTGTGCAATCTTCATTTAACAAAGCGTGATACAACATTTGGGGAACATCCTGGGGAAAAGAACTTCCTCACTGTCAGCATAATCCAAATGATCTTACTATTTATTATATATATATAAGACTTAAATGTTGTTTATTATTGGGCCTGGCTATTTGAGGAGAACCATAGCTCTTGCTCCCCTCCAGGGAGCTACCGATTGCTCTCCTTAATTGCTTAAAAGGGAAATAACTTCATTGAAATCAAATTTTTCTTTGTCTTTATTCTTATTTTGCTACAAATTCTGCTCCCCTGCTGAATGTCTTGTAGTCAAGCCTTTTATTATCTGTGGTAATTATGAAGCACTGTTTAAATAAAAGAAGTTGAAAACCTTGATCTTCAGCTTTCTTTTGCATGCCAATGATGCATGCTTTAATGCCTTGATTACTGATATGTAGGCATCTTCCAGCTTTATGTATTTTCCAACTAGTGCAATAGTTACTTCTTCAAATGGACTTCCATCCCTGAACAGATATATGACATTTATCATTTAGGTAAGTTTAACAAAAAGTCAAAATACTTTGAAATACCAAACAAAAGTTTACAGTTAGGGTAAATAATTAGGTAACTAAACAATCACACACCCTACGCGACCTAACAGGCAAACCACTTGCTAAGTTGTGGTCTTGTTGACAATAATTCCTAAGCCTGTTTTGTTAAAACGTCAAGTGTGAGAGTGATTGATGTAACTATTGGCTATTCAAATTCAAATTTGTGTTATTCAGCAATTGGTTTAAAATTTATTATGGTAATTAATTATCTGTCTATAAAAAAATAAGATCTATATATATATAATTAGAATAACAGCGTCATTATTAGGATAGCTGCTTAGGATGCTGAGCAAATCAAGACAATTTTCAAGCCCAGCACCCTATTTAGTCTTAAAAATATTGAAATTGACACAATTTGAGTAGGAAAATTACATAGAATAGGGTTATATGAAATAATAAAAGACTACATAATAATAATACTTAACATTATTAATCAAGATACGATAACCAGAACTATATATATATATATAATGTAAATAAGCAATAGAGAATTTGAAATTTTATAAAATCAATTGACAAAATAAAGTATACCTGTCAGCCAGTTCTTTCCACTTTGCAAGAAAATTTCTTTTTGTTGGAGATGCAGACCTAGAGCTAGCATTGAAGTCAATGTTCAGCTTATTTGCAAAATAATCCACTAATCCTTGCTTCTGAAGCAGCAAAGGAACTTTGTAAACTGATTCTACATCAGGTACACTGATAACCTGTTAAAACAAATCAATGATTGATGATTGATTAAGAATCTTTATGATTGATTTTTAAGGTGTGATTAGTATGGCAATGGCAAAATGTTTACAACAAAAGATAACTGAAACATTTGATTTCACATAAATATTCTTACCTGCTTGATATCAACCATACAGAACATGGAAATTTTTTGCTTTAAAGAATCATCAATCTCAGATTTCCCTCTACACATGATCTTGAAAAGAAATTGGTAAATGATTATAAGATGGAAAAATGGAAAGATGCTTTTGCCAGTGTAATGCATCAAAACTACTCTTGCGAAAAAAGTATGCCAAAGCAACATTCAAATGAACATACAGTGTCATAATGCAAAGAGACAAAGGCATCATGAACAAGTAGGAGAAGGGTTAAATTGAGATATAGGATCTAATGATTACAAGTAAAAATTGGAATAAATTTTAAAAAGCTAACAAGTTACATGTCAAATAAATAACTACAAAGTAAGTTATATCTTATAAAATTCACAATATAAATAATGGATATGCACCTACTTTAACTGTAACCTGACTTGATGGATCATTTCCTCTAAGTGATTGCTTTTGTGTCCACTTAGAAAGTTACATATTCAAAACCTTTAAAGGCGTTCAAATTGCCACAACAAAAACAATATATAATGCTGCAAATAAAATTATGAAAGCATAAATCAGTAAAAAGTTAATACCAAATCAGGTGCTAGGCCTAAGCCACGGAGTTCTCTCACACTCATTTGTGTTGGCTTTGACTTAAGTTCACCAGAACCAGTCTAGAAGGAAACATAATTTTAATGCTGTTATAAAGCTAGAAACAAACTCTGATCTCAGCAATGGATAAAACCCATTTTGTCTGCTGCCCTTGGCTTGATCCAAAGAAAATTTCAGTCAAACCAAAATGGAAACTCAGATGCTAAAGATAGATCAGCAAAGTGCACACACAAAATACCTTGGTTACATATAACTATAAACTGTTGCTGAAAACAATAGTACAGCAATTTACCTGGAGCATTGAAGCATATCAGGAAGCTAAATGAATGAAAACAGTGTCACTCATTGAAAAGCTTTTTAAAAAAACTTGTTTTTATCTATATACAAAATTAGTCTTTCAATTTTTTAAAAAAAAGTCCCTTAAGCTAAGCTTGATTGAGCTATTCCAGGTGCCTCAGTACAACTGAAGGTGAATTTTAAAAATTTATGGGCCCTTTACCTGAGGAATCAAGCTGACATGCACAATGCAAATGTTTTCATGGCCAATCTTGAATTGGAACTGGCGAAATGCCTCTACATAAGGCATCCCTTCAATGTCACCAGTGACACCTCCAAGCTAAAAGGAGACCAAATTCATTACAAGGATCAAATTGATACCCAAAAGCTGATTTTCAAATTATTACATGCTTTTATTAAAAAGTGGACATAATCAATCAGCACTACATTGAAAAATATCTGCCAGTAAGATCAGCTGTGAAGGATCAGCTGTCAGTAAGATGCAAGCACTAATAGGTAGAATCACTTCAATGACTGTATTATTCACAAAAACTTAAAATAAAGTTTTTTGAAAGTTTGTTTGATTTGTCCCTGAAGAGAATTTGCTAGGGAGTGTTATAGTCATGTTAGGATTTGTGTTATTGTGGTTGAAACAAGAAAGCTTTGTGTGGAGATAAAAAGAACTTCAGTCTGCATACCTCAATTATGCAAACATCTGCTATACATCCTGACTTATCAACAGGCTGTGATGCAACTCTCTCTACCCATTCCTGAATGCCATCAGTGATGTGGGGGACAACTTCAGAAGAATAAAAATCAACATTGATTAACATATATCTATCTGATGTCCATATCACAAAAACAAGACCATTTCAAAACTAAATCAGTCCTTTTCGTGAGCAAAATTACGCGTGTGTGGCAAATCGCACATGTAAACAAATTTGCGCGTGCGATCGCACTTGTAAGAAAATTTGAAGTACAAACCTGATAAAATTGGTAAAAGGAGCAAGAAGGGAAAAGCCACTCGAATACGTGCAAGAGCAAAACTCAATTAATCAATGCATAACAGATTTTGTTGCCCTTAGCAGCCATCTTTTAAAAGTTGTCGTCACTCTCCAAAGTCACAAGAGCAAGTAAAAATTGTTTCCAACAGCTACACTTAACATACTAATGGCGACTTAGCTGAAAGACGAGACGCTAAGTTGAATGGAGCACTCAGTCAAAAGCCAAACATCACTTCCGAAAATTGGAAAAATCATATTGTGGTCAAAAGTGCGAATCAAGTACCAAGGGAAAGGATAAACAATCACGAGACCATGGGAAATTGATGTTAAAGGGCCTCTCCAGCAAAAAAAAATTTTTTTAATGACTTAAAAGTTAGCATCTGGTGCGTGTATTATGACAAAGTCATTGTTTTTGCAAAATTCCAATTAGTTTAGAAGTTGTAAGGCTTTAAAGTTGCACCTTTCCGAGAAAAAAACGACAAAAGCCGAATCAGTTTGGTGACATTCTGACTTCACAATGTGCGGCTCTCGTTCGCCATGAATTTCGTATATCTTCCACCGAAGCGTGAAGGACTCATGGTCACGCGTTGATAACTGCATCCAGTTCCAGTTCCTGTTCCAGCTCTTCCCTCGCGTATAATTAATCGAAATTGTCACTTCAGTTGTTCTCCAGAAACGATGAACAACTAAAGGCTTCAGAGTTGGTGTCTGAAATGCTCAAACTAAAAGCTGGTGGAACAGAACTGAGTACCATCACTTGCAGTGTTCAATTTGCGAATCGCCGTCGTTCGATTCGGTTTGAGGCGAGACTATCCGAAATACACTGTGACGTCAAAATTGTGTCACAGTGTCACCAAACCAAAAATTTTTGTCGGTTAATTCAATTAAATTATCGAAATGCAAGAGCTTATATCTCACAAACTGTAAAAAAATATCGAAAAACAAATAACGAATTCGTGATCAGCAGGCTCAACTTCTTTATAAAAATTGCCAATAAAATGTAAGTGCAAAAAGAGGCCCTTTAACAGAAAACTGCAAAAACACCTGTTTGCGCATGTGGTCAAAAGCACGCACAATTTAACTTGCGTGTGTGCAGGAGTGTGCGGGTGCGATCGCACGCGCTAAACGAAAAGGACTGCTAAATACATACAATCCCAACACACTCCCCTCCTTGACTCACTCTGAGTCAAGCATGAACCTTGTTTTCCATTCTGCGTCCTTGGCTGCTGCTCGCCTAGCCCTAGAAGGTGGTAAATATTCACCCCCGTCCTCCTCTCTCTTTTCGCGATCTGTTTCTTGTCTACGACTACCTACGTCTGCACATCTAACTTCAAATTGTAAAATCTCAACCGTACAAAGTAAACCCTTCAATTTCTGATTTTGTATTTGAAACCAAAAATCTTGATTTATCTTTGTATGAATGCAATTTTCTCTGAAACTATGCAAGATACTGAAACAAAACCAATAAATAGCAACCAATAAATAGACCAAGTACACTTTCAAAACTCTGACAAAACATCCAACAATCTCAACCGCAGAGTATGGTAGTTTCCAACAAGATCTTGGTTGTGCAAGATTAAAATCTCAAACTGTGTGGAAGTGAGGTACTTTGACTGTACAGCTACACTAGAGCCCAAGGATAACAATTAAGGTAAGAAGATGATAAGATAAGAAAAAATGAACAAAGATAAGAAAATGTGCATGACTGATAGTCATTTTTGCTTCAAAACCAACGCAAGATTGTTGCTATTGAGAAAACTTAATTCCTTATTTAAGCAGTAGGACACACCTATACCATGTCTAGATCTCAAAATGACATGCCCTTTACCAGGTATGCAGGGACATTTTAGAACAAAATTATCGAGTGGGCACTTACCATACTCTGCAGTCTGGCCAACAATGCTAATGAAAATAAACGCTTACCTTGTACTGTTTTGCCAAGGTAGTCTCCTTTTCTTTCTTTTTCGATAACATTCTGGTATATTTTACCAGTAGTTATATTATTGTCTCTGTGAAGATCAACATCTAAAAATCTTTCATAGTTTCCCAGATCAAGATCAACTTCACCACCATCATCAAGCACAAAGACTTCACCTTTAAATAAGAAACAAAAAAGATAGTCTGTGTGATCTATCTTAGTAGTTGAGTGCAGTTATCTAGACGATCAAAAGCAACAGATGCATAAAATTTAAATTCATTGTATTTTGACAACAGTTACTTTCAAGTATAGGATTGCATTAAGAAGATACAAGCGAAAAATTTATAACTTGCTTTGAAAATTTTACATTTTATCATATTTGTAATTAGATAGAGATGTTGACCAGAGCTCTATATTGTTCAGTTTCACTTTCTTTATTTTAAAATTCCACTACATAGAATAAAAAATGCAAATTAGTTAACAATACATTTTAAGTAACAAATAACAAAGGGCAGCTTCAACAATACAGAACACCACGAGCTCCTGCAGATTGAAACAAAATCATAGGGCGACCAGCCACAACAATTGTACAGAATTCTAGCGCCAACCAAAGACAACTGATACCACTGTCCCACAAAATAAGCCCCCACTTTACAACATTATTTTGCTTAGAACTTACTTGCAACATCATAAAAAAGCGTTGGCAATTCCACTACAACTCAGTCTATAAAGTACCATGTGCAATTCACTGTGGCACAATAACGTTGAAGAGTTTCTACAACATATAGTTTCTGGTTTGAAATAAATAATATAAAAGATAATTAAATTAGGCCCAAAAAATGAGGCAGCAGAAAATTGAAGAAAACCTATATGGACTTACTGTAAAATTTGGCGCCAAATTTCTTTAACATACACAAATTAAATGTCTATCAGCCCAATATGAGATAAAAATGTCCATTTCTGCAGTGGTCTTTGACGTTCTAGGAGGTTCTACAATTGTTTTGTTTGAAATCTATAAAAACTTATGGTGGAGACTTATCTAGACCTATTCATTTCGAGAATACAATGAGATCTTAAAGTCTGCTTATGAGCAACAAGTAAATTTCTCAATTGATTTACACCTAATCAACGGAAAGGGTGGCGGCTCGGACAAATTACAGCAAAACTAACATTTAATTTAATTTAAATCAATTGCCTGTTTTCAACATGTGAAGTATACGTTATAATTCTATACCAAACCAACTTAACAAATTGACCGTAGAATGCATTTAAAATGTCGACGTTATGGCATAAGAGCTTCTCACCGTGTTCATATGGCGAAAAGGTCCCTGCGTCGATGTTCAAGTATGGGTCGATTTTGATCGAAGTTATTCTTAACCCGCATGCTTTCAACATTGCACCAATGCTGCTCGAAATAATTCCTTTTCCTATGCCACTAATGACACCTCCAGTCACCAAAATGTACTTCATGTTGTTAATTTGTAGAGAAGTCGCTGTTTTACGCCTTTTAAATCCTTCTTTCAGATTACGGAGCACTTGTCTGCCTGATTAAAGTTCGACCTCGTGATACCACGTTGTTCTACTTAGGCCCGGCCGGCGATTGGCGCCAAAAGGTTGGTCAAAGTTACCTTCCCTTTTCCTTTCACTGATTGGATAGTTGCATGTATATTTGAGTCATATGACCGGAAATGCACAGGCCTGTTTACACGTGACGAATTTTTTCGTGCGAAGCGAATTTTTCGCCGCGAATGCGCGAAAAATACGCGCAGAAGCAGAGAATAGAAAATTCGCAGCGAATTTGCTGCGAAAAAATAGAAACCATTCCTACTTTTTCGCGGCTAAATTTTTTCGCCTTGTAAAATAAACCAATCAGAACAGCATTTGAAGACACCTGACTTCTGTTTTGGTTTCAGATGGCCTACGTCTTTCCGCATTCTTTTTCTCAAACACTCGCCTATAAAACGTCAATGAAATAGGTTGGTAATTATTCATTTTCTGTTCCTCGTACACAACCCATGTAAGTGGATTAATATCAGATTATTATTCAAACATTTGAATTTCAAATTGGCGAAAACTGGCTTGAAAGTTTCATCGTTCTACCAATATGTCAGAAATAAAAAAATTAGGCAAGATTTTCTTCAAATTTCTGAATTTTCGGCTGCTTATTGGTCTGCTCAACAGAAACAGTTTTAGGCAGATGCACTAACAGGATCTCGCACGCTCTTGCAAGCTTCGATTGCGAACTTTGAAAGTATTTGAAGAAGTTATACTGGTCACATAGACGTAAACGTAAACCTCTCTTACCGAAAGATGTAATTCACCTCTCTGAAGACGTCCTGAATAAACTTTTCTAATCCATTATCGCTTTTTGCTGTTTTGCTTGCTTTTTTGATAAATTTCAAATTTTAATATCCTTTCTGATAAGTGTACTCTTCGGACAGTTGCTATATTCTTTTGTAATATTCGCAGCGAAATTGCATGAAAATTTTTTGCCAGTGTAAATTGAACTTCAAATTCGAGAGAAAAATTCGCAGCTAAAGAATTCGTGGCGAAAAATTCGCTTCGAAATTCATCTCGTGTAAATCAGGCTGTAGAGCCTGGTTCACACGTGTGAATCAAATCAACTCTTGTATGAAGCAAGGAATGACACACAATGTGAAATAAGTCGTTCACACACGCGCAAAGAATTAATCAAATCTGATGTAAATGGATAGTTTTCCTTGATTGTCTTCAGATGAATCACACATAAATAGAGAGGTTGTCTATAATATACACTAAATTAGACGAAGAGTTTTGTTTTACTTTCACCAGGTTACTTGATGCTAGAACTTAGAATACGTGCACCCTTTTTTATAGTCCGAGACTGGATTCTAAAATCCAGCCTCGGATTATAAAAAACCCACATATGTACAATCCTACACACGGGGAAAAAGTTTTTGAGATAAACATTGTTAACAATTTCATCCAACTTCAACTTTTGTTCTTTATGTTTGACCAACTTTCAGGCTCGTGCTCTTATAAACTTGCTCTTATAAAAAGAGAGTCTCGGACGAAAGCAGCTACAAGCGAACGCAGATCACACATTCAAATGTAGTTTTGTTGGTTCCTTTCTCTAAAAAAACTTGTCGAGCATATAGTAAAGAACAACGTGTTTTCTTACAGCTGCTGCAAACTTTTCGTCTGCCATGTTATATTTTTGCATGCAAATGATATTTTTACCACGGGTTCAAATTTATCTAGAGCGTTTAAATTGTCAGAATATTCATTTTTTAGTCGGCAAATTTAATTGAGGCTGACATGATAAGACGCGATTTTACGCCAGAAAAGTGAAGAACCTGTGATCGATAAGGGTCATTTTATCCTTTGTCTGTGTCATAAAGTATGTTTTCATACCTGTTCGTATGGAGCGTCGTTTGTGTCCATAAACTATAAGAAATTACGCCATATGAAATTTGAAACGCCATATGAAATCTTAAACACCATACAAATGAAACATCACTCGGAATATAAAGTCTTATAACAATGTCACGCAGAATGAATAAGCAGTGGGAATATGATATGTTATAGAGAATTTGAAAAGCCACACGATCTGATTTAAATGCCGTAGAATAACATAATGTCATTAGAATTTAGTTAAAGACCATGTAAAATGGGGGTGAATTATGTCGATAAAAGTGCAATGTCTACAAAGAGTGCAATGTCTTAAAAGCATTTCTGAATAACATAAACATATAAAGTGTTTGATGGGGTCAGCATTTTTGCAATCACGTGAACTTGAAAAATTCAGTGTTTAAATGATCCGAACTTGATCAATATCGACATATCACATAATCAGATTATGATTACATTTAAATTGGCAAACAATCAAATGTCTCAATATCTTTATCCAGCCAAAATCAATCTGAAAATCAGCATTTATCAGTGTTTATACTTCTTTATAGATCATATTCCAAAAATGGCTTCACAAATATAATTCGGAACTTTAATTTACATTTAGCAAGTGTAGTAAGCTAAGTGTAGGACGATGTGGATAAGCAAACAACGGGAATTCATATCTTAACAACTATTTAACTCCTTTCAGGTGGGCATTCTCTTATACATCATTCTCCACTAAATGCAGTTTTATATTAATACATAGCCTTTTCATACATAAAGTTAAGTTTTCTTTTTCATAAGACGGGGTATAGTTAATAATGTTCGGACTTGCGTCCGTAGTTGCTATTGCCAATTTTGTCTAGAAATAATTTTAGCTTGTAGCATTGATCAGTCGCTCTATCTGGAATGAAATCCTTATCAAATTTGAATAAAATCTTACGATAAAGAAACTTTTAAGCCTATTTGAGGATTTAAAACATTTACAAAGTTAATGAATTAGGTCCTTAATAGAAGAGCTTTCATCTTTTAGCAGACACTGATCTTCGTTTCGAAAATATGTCTCTTTCATCTAACTGCTGCACCGTTTCCATCCATTGTTTCCAAATGGTTGACGTCATCAAAGTTTGGCGATGCCCTACCACCAGAAGGCCTCTTTTTGCTCTTGTTAACAACACATTCAAGCGTCTTCGGTCATCAGAGTAGCCTATGATAAACATTCCGTAGTTAGCAAAAATATATAGCTTTTAATTTGGAGTTTGAAGAGATACTGAAATACTGATAGGTTGCTTTAATCTATATGTAAGTGCAACTACAGTTTACCAAAGTTCTTTACGATTTGATTTACTTCAAAGTAATATCAAAATTAAAGGAAAATAGGCATTTTGATGTACCCAGTAGTGACGAGGTTATTATGTGCATGCGGTGATCGTAAACATAACAAAACTGAAAAACTATGTTCTAGCGACTATAAAAATAAATACAATAAAAGTCAAATATGAACAAAATATTAGCACAAACAATACCTAAATTGCCTCCTGATCTCACAGTTGAAACCAAAATTATTTCTGCTTCTCTTCCTTGGAATCCATCAATGCTGCTTATTTCAATGCCTGGCATGCTTTCCCTTAAGCTTCTAACTTGTCCATTATAAAGAGCCAAAACAGCAATATCCTTTTTAGCCAGCTTGGTATCTGAACTGTATAGCAATATGTCAATTAGTTCTTTGATTTTGCGCGCTTCTTCTGTGTTTTCGTAAGAAGTTCGAACCCTCTTCTCATTCCCTGCCACGTGAAGAAAAGCAACCGCAGCTGGAGTTAGCTGCCAGATCGGTTTTCGATCATTCTCCGTTGTTCCAGACTTCAATTCGCCGTTGTAAAAGTGTTTAGAAGGGAAATCTGCGATCGAGGGATGCATACGATACTGGGTATCCAAGAAATATGTGCTAACTATCTTGTTGTTATGAAGCCTGTGGAACAGAGTTTCTTCTAAGTCATTGGATATTTTCTGCTGCTCTTCAGTTGACAACCAACCCCAATCTTTTTCTATTTTGACCAACGGTCCTAGTTGATTAGGATCACCTATCATCACCAATTGCTCCGCTCCTCTAAAAAGACCACAAAGGACGGTGCCTTCCTTTGTTTGCGTTGCTTCGTCTACTAGAACGAATTTAAAATTCCTTCCTGAAAGAACACTATCACCTGCACCAGCACATGTCGTAAGAACAATCTGGGCTTGGTCTAGAATAGCTTTGACGTAGTTCTTTCTGTGGAAGGTTCTACCACTCTCATCTCGGAAGTCGGTCCTTCTTCCCTCCAACTCACCCTTCAACCTTAACTTTCCTTCTAATGTGAAACTATACAAATCACCGGGTACATACTTTACATTTCCTATTCGAACGATATCCAAGCCAAGCTGCGCGAGTCTTCTGGTCATATTATCAACAGCAGTATTTGTCTCAGCCAAAGCTAGAACTCCCATCTCGCAACACCGTGTTTTTGCCGCCTCTTGCAAGATGGCGCAAGCTACTTTTGTTTTTCCAGTTCCAGGTGGTCCGTGAATTAGTGTAAGGTGACTTTTCAAAGCAGCATTCACAGAAGATATCTGGGCAGTATTAAGTCCAATTGCCTCGATTTTGTTAACATGTTTTGCTTTTTGTGCTACATCTTGAAAATGAATGCCACATGAAAGGCTTGCATCTCCCATTATTAAACGAAAGAGTGGTTTTCTCACAGAAGACGAAAGCAATGAACTGCAAGCTCTTATGACTCTTGTGTATAAAGTAATGTTTGCATTAGTCAAAAGATTTATCATCCAACCAGAAGATGCTGGCCCTGCATCCTGCATAAGCACAGCTGGAGTGAAATCGTCAGAAATTTCCAATTTAACAGAAAATGGAGCAGGCATAGAGCTTATAACCCGAGCTATTGAAGTTGTGGCGTTTGTGTTATTCGCTTTTTTCCAATCTTTTCCTCGAATCAAAATCACGTAGTCCCCACTTGCTGGAAGATGAGCAAAACTCTTCAGCTGACTTGCACGGTACATCGACACCTGCAAATGGCTTTCTTGAGTAGCATCCTTTATTGAATCTAACTTAAGATTATCGATAATTGACATTTCAAATGTTTCCTTACATAGTGTGACGTCATTTGTAAACTCAACAAACGTATTCCATGCTACATTAATAAGATAGCTCTCTTGCTGTGAAACCTGGGGCTTTGACAAAACCATTGAAATTAGCAGTTTAACCCATTCAACAACGATCTGTGGTGGTATATACCAAACTACTGCCCAGTCTTCCATTATTTCCAGCAGCCCATCAGTAGACAATTCAGGCACTTGATCGAATGGCCCTTGTAGAAGAATATTTTCGGCCAATTTATGATGGCCAAGTCTACAAACACAAACTGCAATGTGGATTCGGGCTTTCCATGAGGTGTTTGCTGATAGAATTTTCTGCAAAAATGTATTTAAAGAAGACTGCGTTTCAGATGAAAAATTTCCAGTCCATGGAATGCAGTGGGCAACTGTTTCGTCTAGCAGCCTTGCCCTTAGCGTTGATGCAGAAACCTGTTGACTTTCAATCGCTTCTATTTTTTCAAGAAGAAGCCTGCAAACGTCCCTGTCATCTGGTTCTTCATCAAACTGACATTCGAGCTCTTGCTCTTCGACATACTCGATTTCGTTACCTACAAGAACATCAGGATATGCAGGATGACCACTGCTTGATGCAAATACCTCAATATAGGCTACAGGGGCTTTTCGAAGTAATGGATGAGGCCTAATTGATGCTGCCGGTCTCAGTATATTACCGCCAAAGCTTGATAAATCAACACTGATGCAATCTTGAATATCAGTTTCTGTGAGTAAATCGATGATCTGGACACCTTGCTTGTTTCTCGACTGCACTTTGCTGCACTTCAACCATAAAAAGCTCTGTGCTAAATTCTCATTTCTGTAAATCTGTAGTCGATCGTCTTCCAAGTCATAGAAAAGCTCGAATGTTGGCTGGAACTTTTTTCTGTATCCAAACCTCTTTGATGTGAAAAAGGCACTAAATGCTCCTATTCCAATAACATGTTTTGTACCTGGCAAAAGTCGTTCCGTTATTTTCAGACAAATAGTCACTTCATCGGGCATTTGAAAGCAGATAAGAACTGCATCATAATTTGGAAATTTCCTTATCAATCCATCGAGGGAAAAGCTGCTGTGTTCAGTTTCGTAAATCAGTCCCCATGAAGACCGTGCTGTCGAGATATCGACGTTCCCGAGATCCCCTCTGTTTAAAATGGTAGATTTTGTTAACGGATCTTCAACAAAAGAGGGAAGAACTCCAACATCAATCGCAAGCATCTTTTCAGTTGATGTCAACAATGTGAAATTAATTTTTGTGACAAATTTCCTATTTATAAACTCTGCTGCTTCTATTTCACTCGGGAACGTGTTCAATGCAAAGCGCCACAGGAAATCAAACTTTTCGTATTCAGTCAAGCTTGTTTCTTGGTCTTCTAGAATTGAGAGGACATATTCTTCCGATATGGCATCCGAAGAGAGTGCATTTCGTAAATCCTCTGGCTTGTCCTGCTTAGATTTTACAGCCCTAGCTTCAACTGCCATTTTCTGCCATACAAACTTAGGCCCATTCTCATCCAATTGTGGTGGTTTTAGCAAACTATCAGGAATCCTTAAAGTTTCGCCAGTCTTTGTTGCGTCTATGGCTCTCCCAAACAGCTGTCCTAAATACGCACATTCGTTTGATTGGGGCCCCTTTGTGTCAGCCCATTGCTCAAACAAGTTAGCCAGCAACCCTGTTACCTTCATCGCCTGATTCTGTGTCGAAAAGTAGCGAATCATTTTTGCCTGTGTAACCAAGCCTTCATGCTTGCTCTCAGCAGCAGGGTACTCATGGCTTTGAACTGTTTTCGGAGGTATCAGCCGACAGTCCCACGTGACAAAAAACTTGTCTCCATCAAGGTCCCCTCCTGCCTGCTCATCAGCATGTGGTCTTTTGTCTTGTGTTGGAAAAACAATACAGTCAACCAGATGGGATAATTCGGGAATATCAACAGCTTCCAGAACACGAATATCACCAAGCAAATAGCAGGGCATTCTTCCTGTTGCAATCTTCCCGGTTATTGTCTTTGCCACATTGTTAACTGTTATACGTAAAAAGCACTGGCCATACTTCAATTGATTTACTTGGTCACACACCCCATATAGCATCCTTGACTTCTTCACCATTATTCGAAGCTTCTCTTTAACTTTTCCATCGTTCTTTACCTTCTCATCTCTGATGAAATACTCTCTCTGTATTTTTGCCAGTGTATTGCGTACGTCTTTGCGATACAGCAAAATTCTTGTTATGTCTGAGCAATTCTCGTCATTGGTTAGCCTCATGATCATCTCGGCCACATCTGGTTTTCCCATCCAATGAAGCATTGCTACTGCTGCCTCGGCATTCACATGCATCCCGGAAATAAGCTCAAACAGCTCTCTCTGAAGCGTTAGGAAAATTTCATCTGGTACTCCAAGGGCAGATAATAAGAAGATCAATTGTCTGTTTAAATGCCCGTATGTGTATGGTCGGCTAAAACCACACAACGCAATCATTGGCAGTGCTGATGTAGTAAACTTTTTCATTGAAGGTCTCACTGAAAGCTGGTTTCCATCTATCTGTGTATCTAGGGCAACAACGCCTTTGTAACCCTGGAGACGAATCTGATACACTGACGGCAAATACTGTATTGGGTTAATTACTCTATCTTTTTCAGATATTTGCGAGGTAATGGCTCTCGCTAATTTTGAGCCGATGCCACCACACCCATCTGTAAAATTATATTTTCTGTTAGTAGAAAATACATCATCTAAGTTGATGATCATCTTGGATGTAATTTTGATATCAGTCATGTGTACAGAGCTAAAGAGCAAAGCAATTCGAGCCAATCTTTTTGAAACAGATGGAATTTCATCAAATTTTCCATATTTTCCTAAGGTTGACTCTGCGTTTTTTGGGTCCCCTTTCAGCAGGAAAGCTTTTCTTTCTTTGAGACCTGAGCTGCTGCAACCAAGAAAACTAAACTGCTCACCATTTATAAAAATATTCCCAAGTAACATCTTTTGGACATCTGCTGCTCGAACTTTAAAACCAAACTCAACACAAAATAAATCGTTTGTATTGATGAAGTATAGAATCCTTCCCTTCATGTCACCAAGCTTTGTGAAATAGAGACTTGCTTTGTCTTCACAAATTTTCACGGATCTAATAGAATTTGTCTCATCAGTACTGTCAAGGTAGAAAGAAATGCACGTGTCATTTGATGCTTTGGCATTTCGAGCGCTGGTATTGCCTGCTTTCTTAACATTTCTAAGCTTCTTGTCGGAAATCTCCATGTAATGCTGCAAGTTGTAGCTTTCTCTTCGTATTTGACCTTTGAGTGCTGCATTTTCAAGAACAGTCAGTCGGTTTTTAAAATCACAGTCATCTAGCTTTAGGTACCCAATCTTAAATCTTTTAAGAAGCTCAACCAAAATTTCTGTAAATCTAGAACACTGTTTATGTGACATCGAAAGTCGCACTCCATCATCAGCTGTTTCACTTTGAGACCACGGATACACAAGAACGAGTAAAGAATTTTGGTACCTTGATACTGACTTGTCTATCAGTTCCTGAAACAGATTCATACGAAAGAACGGCTAAAGAATCTTGAATTTTTGATATTGTAATTTTTATCAATTCAAGCGGCAAAGGGCAAGTAACAGATCTTAAGTGGCCTAAGCCATCTGTCAATAAAGAATTGCCAATCTACAAGCGTTTGAGTTGCATTCCGCTCACTGATTGGTTAATTGTTGATGGACAGATGTCTAAATTCCCTTATTAGTATCATTCGATTGGCTTTAAAAAGAATGCATATTGCGTTTGCGAAAACACTGACAGTGGTTAGATACTTTTCAAATTATGTTGACGAAAGTAGTGAGTGTTCCTTTATCGAAATAATAAGTTGACGTCTGTGTTCAAACGTGTATCCACATAAAGAAACAATTTAAGTTCAGTTGAATAAAGTTTCCTTTACTTTGAATTTCACAACACGAAGTTTCGGGCTACAAACACATACCTTCATGCCCTAACTATAAGGCATATGATGAAAACTCAAGGAAGTTTAGCTCTTATCAAATAAAAAATATTTCTACTATCAAAAACGTATTTGAATTGGCACCACTGAAGCATGTAGTTTTCAGCCTCCTCCAACATTTTTACAATTTTTTTTTGAAAAAAAATATTTATATCATGCAAATATGGCGCAAATGGTTATCATCATATGTCACAAAAATTAATAGAAGAAATATAAATATTTCTTTAACGAGTTTCTCGATGAATCACTCTCTGCTTTATAGAATGTCCATGTTAGGAGCTATTACGAAATTCAATTTCTGTGACGGACGGACAAACGATACTTTCATAAGTTCTCAAAATAAACGGATGATTCCTGAATTTTCTTCTTTTGTGTCATGAAAAAACCCACAAGGAGGTGTAGGTGAGTTGAAGCGATCATTTCTGGAATAAGCACATCGCCTCAGAAGGATACATGAATAAATGAGAACTACATGCTAAAACTGTGAAACATTTTTATTTTCCATCAATTTACCAATCACACTCTGGGATAAGATAAGTTTTTCCTTAAAGGCATTGAGTCATAGTAAAAACTGGTTCTCTGTCTGTTTCCATGTGATAAGTTTGTTTTCATGTGATCAGACATTCTTTGTCTAAAGCGAAAGGCATTTGAAAAGCCTTTGTGGCATTTGAAAGGTACAAATGGGGGAAGAAGTTTTGAAATCTTTTGTAGACAGAGAGAAAGAGAGAGAAAGAAAGAACCTTCAGAAACGGCGGAACAAGGAGCACTTACAACATCGTGTGTGCAGGTCGCTTGACAGCCAATCAGATTAGCGAAGCTAATATAAAGACTCAACAATTTTTGCAACGTTAAAGGGTACATGATGTGATAATAAACTTTCAAACTACAAATATTCACCCAGCAGGCACACGATGTTGTTGCAGCGTTGCATTGAGGTTGCAACATGTTGCTATAGATGCTTAACAGTACTAACTAGTACAATATAAATTCAAGCTCTAAAAAATAATTTCCCTGAATATTTTATTCATGCATACCTTGAATTTTCCTATTATTTCATCCAGCTTTGCATTTTGAAATGTTTCTTCAGTTTTCCACAAAGCATACGCTAGACAATCCAGCACAGTGCGATCACAGAGAACTTTACTTTGAGTGACAGCCTCTTCCTCAGCTTTGCTCTGTTCTACTAGAATATCTTCCTGAAGTTGCAGAAATTCTGTAACATCATAATTATCAATAGCTTTTCTGGTTATTTTCTTCTTTTCAATTAACTTTCTTGCTACCTCAGAAATATGAACGAAATCATTAAATTTCTGCTTTTTCTTTAAGGAGTCAGCTAATGTTGTCTTGCCTGAGCCACCAGATCCACAGAAGAATATTTTGACCATTCTCTCTGTCTGCTGCCAAAGCGTTTAGCATTGCAATGCTCGTTCGCTTTTCACATTCTGAAAAGGGCATTTGAAAATACCATCATTTTGATTTAAGGTCTTAACTAAGCTCCGTTATACTAACAATAGGTGTTGAAAGGAGCAAAGCAAAGCTGTTTGAAACAAGGTATTGTCAAAAACAAATGGATTATGAGAATGAAATGCTGCTCAAACTGAGGAATTTAACTTATTCTTGTTGTGCTATTGCAAAACGTATTTTTGCCTGGGGCTCCTTGTCTATAATTTCAAACGTACTATTTGTATTCTGGTTAAGGTAGGATACCCCCGTGACAGAGAACAATTGACATCACGCGGGCAATTCACCGATCTTTACTCTATAATCCCGGACAAAAATAGTGGAGACTTTTCAAAGAAAAGTTGATATTTTCTCTTTCTTTTGAAAAATAGCTTTTCCCCCTCCCCAAATTCAATGTTGAATGCATGATTTTGAAGGAAAAGTGATAAAGCTACAAATCTAACATTGATTTGGGGGAAAAGGGGGGATTCGAACTCAACAATTTTGACCGGGATTGTAGAATCTTGAACCCTACATGGCTTGGAAACAATCGCCAAGCAATCAAACTTTAAAAACAGAGCAACCAGAAATAACAATTAACAATTTTTAAAGAAATATGATGTCAAAGTATTTGAAAAAAAATGTTTTAGAAGATAGCAGTATAGGTTGCTAGACAGCAGTGACGTCGGATTGTAAACCTTGGATATTATTATAGGGTAATGTTTTACCCCGTATATAGGTTCGAAAACATATATAAATGCTAGTTCAACTTCAAGAATTTTATGATGCACACTCCATGCTTACAAGGGTTACAACAAGGTTAAACTGCCGCTCAATTTTATTTTTAAACAAACTTGTATAAAAGACGCGTAAAGGATTAATCTGTAATTAACGAAACAAAGCATTTTCCTACTCATTAAGCCCTGTTTACACTACACCATGCACTACACAAACTAACCTGGGTTCGCCCTAGGTTAAAAGTTAAAACTAACCCAGGTTAGATTTTTGTAGTGTAAACGCAAACTAACCCAGGTTCGCCCCAGGTTAGTCAACCCATCTCAAAAGGTGGGTTCGCCCTAGGTCAAACCTGGGTTAGTTTAGATAAAGTGTAGTGTAAACGCAAACCAGGGGTGAACCTGGGTTAGTTTCTTCAGGACGCATGCGTAGTGACGGAAATGGCGCCGTATGCAAAACAAAGCAAAGCGCGAAACCATATTTCTCTCATTGTACGAAGCCCGCACTGGGAATAATTGTTTTTAAAGTCGATTTATTGTATTCTGTAAAGTTCACAAACAATATACACGTTGACCGCCGCAATTTTGTTTATCATCGCCTTCAATTTGTGTATGTTACGCATGCGTCGATATCAAACTAACCCAGGTTCGCCCTTGATTCCGTTTACACTACAGTTTCCAGTGTACACGCATCAGGGTTCGACCCGGGTTACTTTTAACCTAGGGCGAACCCAGGTCAGGTTAGTTTGTGTAGTGTAAACAGGGCTTAAGTGATTAATAACAAAGGAAAGAAGACGTTATGTTGTAGCAACACGATTGTTGGCAACGACGAATTCCATGTACTGCAGGAGCACGAAAGGGCGGGGGTCGGCTGCCCCCTTGCCTTCGCAAAATGACGCAGTTTTCTGCATTTTGCTATTATTTGCATTTGTTCTGTGCATTTGGCGCCCCCAAAGCTTAACCAGATTGTTGTACGCTCGAAACTTTCAACTAGTTCCTAAATCTATGGATACCTTCATTCTGTATTATTGAAATTGCCCAAAGACTACAAAGGCCTACCTTATCCTATGCTGGAAACACGATTTCCGCTGTGAATTGAGAAGTGCACAAGAGAAATAGTTCAAATATCCTTTCAAGAAATTTGAAACAGAAGTAGATGTAGGAAAACATGAGCAAACTTCTTTGGTCTATTTACTTTTCTGTTGATTTTTCATATATCAACCAATCTTTTGACCATGATAAACATTATAGGTAAAAATTCGATACTGCATTGCGGTCCCGTTCATATCATATCCAAGTTATTTCATATTATAACCTATTTCAAACAATCTGCTATTCACCATTCTACCTGCTTAAATTCTCTTTATCAACAATCAAGTATCAACTCTTTTCACGCTTATCATGGCGAAATGAGGTATTTAATTTGGATGACTTGAAGACTGCACTTGCATCCAAGGAAAATAGGCCCTGCATAGTTTGCGAATTGACCTGGCTATTCGACACTGAACGTATCTAATTTCAAAATACTTTCAATTTCAAATTCCTAATTTCAATTTCAAACATCAATCAATTAAACCAGAAATATCAATATTTTTTGACAAACCTTTACTGGCCAAACGAGTCAAATCCCTCTGTTAAATGCGAGCTGCTGTTTTTGAAGGTAGTTGAAGCAATGCAAATTTCCAAGAAAACACTTTTTTCGAATCGATCAGGAAACACGCGTGACCCCCGGAAAGAAACAGACCTGGGATTATTGCTCGGATTATTGAACGTGCAGTATTATGGCATACTATCATCGTCAGAATTTGCAGGAAAGAAAACAAGTGGCTAATTTTGGGAGGTCGCGGAAGGATGAAAATTCCAACTTTAACTGAGAAATTTTTCGTTCAATCTTTAAATCTACTGTACCTGCCGAATTTATGTTGAGAAAGAGCACTACTTCCATATTCCTAGTTTCTTTATAATTACCAAAATGTTACTTATGATAATAAGCCTAAAACATAAATAAAAGCCCTGAAGACGATAAAGAAAATCTTTAAGGGCCTGTATAGATGAGTATATTTATCCCCCCTCTCAGCCCATAATCTGGCAGGTGGGATGAAATCATCGAATGTTTACTTGCAGATTCTATCCCACCTTCCAGCTGTATATGGAGAAAATCATCCCCCCATCCAGCCTATGTGTTGAAGGGACGAAATTTGGTCACGTTTTAATGATCATTTCATCCAATCTTCCAGCTTCATCCCACCTTCCAGCGTCTATATGGAAAAAATTCATCCCACCTCAGTGAGATCCCACCTCTCATGCAGTGAGATCTCACTTAACCGGGCTGGCTTATTTTCCATTTAAACGCAAGACGAAAAACACAAGGGTTCTATAGAAGAGGGGATCTCACCTCTCACCTCACAGGCTGGAGGGTGGGATAATTTTTTTCATAAAAACAGGTCCTAAACTCGAATTAACGTATCACGAACATTAAAACTTGTCGTTAAAATTATGTCGTAAAAGTATAAGATGTGTTAAATGATAAAAAATAATATTCTTTCAAGTCAATTAACAGTGATTCTTCTTTTTCTGCTTTGAACTTTTCAAAGCTATCTGCTGCAGATCAATTTTATCTAAAATATCTTTTTCACGATATAGAATCATAGAGGAATTCAATCTTTGTTCTTGATCGAAGGAAACTAATAGCAATTTTCAAAGGGACAAATGTCCCTTTGTTTTTTACCATTGAAAAGAGTGGTTTGAGAGCAAGTGAATATGTCTGATTCGTAAGATGAAACTTTGATCAAATACTTTTTCTGGCTTTTCAGCAGCTTTATCATAGCAATTTATGATTAGGAGTTAAGGATGTTTACAAATAACAGGATGGAGCTTAGCGTACACTGGTTTCTTAAAAGAAGCGTTGAGAACTTTTAGAACTTTTAGAACTGAAAGTACTGAAATATAAAACTCTTAACCAGTGGCGGACTGGCAACCATTTGACCCACCGGGAAAAGCAGCAAAAAGGGCGCCAATAGGTGCTAAAGTCTTAAAACTTTAGGGCTTGTAAAACGGGCTCGGAAAAACTTTGCTTTAGCCGAGAATCAGTTTGTTGCAAGCATTGTCACAGGAAAGGAAACGGGGGATCGGGGGATGGCCCCCGGAAATTTTTTTGAAATCACCCTATTTAGAATGTCGGAACCTGCCTCATGTTGAAAATAAAAGTTTTTTATTCGCAATTGGAATTGGCATGAAGAAGATTCTCAGTCAAATTGACTTTATTTGAAACGTCTACACGGCTGAAAAAATTTGTAGGTACCAAATGATGTATTGCCCTCAATTTTAGGTATCAAATGATGATTTTTCGGCTAGCGAGACACTATCTTCCAAGATTTTACAAAGAAAACAACTTCTCTGGCCTAGGAGACGAGATTCTTTTCGTTTAAAATCGATCTCGAAATCTTTAGAAATTTGACGAAATACATTGACTCCATTCTCATAAATTTTCGAAAGTTTTGCAGCATATCTTTAAACAAGTAAAGGGGTGCCTCAGCACCCGCTAGCCTAATGACTGTGTTGCTCCTGTCTTTACGCTAGAGTTACAAATCATTTACAAAAGATATGATGCCAGTGCACCAGCGTGCGGAATTATGATCAGGTATTGAACATATGCTTAAATCTGTAGACTTGTCCGAAAAGTATCTGATATCTTGGACAGTATCTGGTATCTGAAACATATCTTGGATAAATGGATTTTAAGAGACCCTGCTGCCGTCCGCTTTGCGCAAATTGATGATTTTGCAGATTGAAGGCTCCTTTTGTATAAGAGACTGTGCTTTGACATGGTAAAAAGGATAAAGAATTTCTTAAGAGAAGGCACAGTCTCTATTCCGGAACAAAAGTTTGAAGGAAGATTGGAATACTTTAATAGATAGTTGTAAATTTGAAACCAGTTTTTTTTCAAAACAGCCGGTTTAATTTTCCATTAAGTTTTCAAGGAAGGTTCGTACATAAGGGCATGAATTCTCATCAAATTCCGTACAAAGTTATTTAAAAAGTTGTCAAGATTACTGGCTCCAATAAGTCATAATTTCTTTTGGGCACAAAATTTCTGGTTGTAACGTACAAAAAGCATGATGCCTATGAGTTTTTAGTTGAATTGCAAAATAAAATAGCTTGCCACCATTAGGACTTTCAGAAAGTATTGTCCTTTATCGTACCTAGAACAGTTTTCACTATTTAGGGATAGTTTATGGCTCAACCAATCTTTGATTACGTAATATGTGAACGTTCCCATACCCAATAGCCAACAGATCGATAATTTTATCCAGTTATAACCATTTTGATTGGAAAGATTACAGGGTAGTGCTCAATTTATCTTTCCAAGGTGCGAGCCCTCAGTTATTGGATATCAGGCACCAGGAATAGTTTGCTTTAGCCATAAGTCAAAAAACTAATATGGTTAGTCATAAGTCGTGGGTTTCACAAAATTATTAGTCACCTCAATAGATATCAAATTAATTCAAGTATTGCACACTTGCTTGAAAAGTTAAAAGCTTACGAGGGTTGCAAGTGAGAGTAGGCTTCTGGCTGCTACATATGAACAATTTATTGGCGCTATTAAATTTGAAAATAGCTTTGAAAAAGCAAACTTTTTTAACATACTAAAAACCTTTTCGTCTGAACCTCTTCGGAGTATAAAACGTCAGGATAAGGGTCAGAAAGAGCAAGATGGAGAGTAAATACCAATTTCTGGATCGAATTCTTCATCTCGTTCTTTTGGACCCTTATTCTGACATTATATGCTCTCAGAAGTTTCATACGAAAAAGATTTGATTATGTTTAAAATTTTTGCTTTTTTCAAAGCCATTTCAAAATAAAATATGTTCTTTTCAAGGTTTTCAAAAAATCTTACAGAATTTGCTGATCAAAATTTCGTCTTCAATGAGTTTTACAATAACAAAGATCGGGAAACTTAACAATTAATCTTAATTTTGCTCAACTTGAAAGCAAAGCTAAACTTTTAATGGAAACGTACTTTAGACAGGAGGTCAATTGATGATTGTAATCAATTTTAGTTTTATTCGAAGATAAGTTGCCTTTTGAATGTTTTCAAGTTTATGAAAAAATAACTTGGGGCCAAGGGCGCACCGGGAAATTTCCCGGTGTCCCGGTGGGCCAGTCCGCTTCTGCTCTTAACGAATCCCACTTTAATCTTTTCTGATCAATACTGACCAGTATCTTTGAAAACTGAAGGCTCAAAACTGATTGTAAAGTTTTATGTTTCTTAACTGGAAATTCACCTTAAACAAACGGTGGAATGGTGCAATTTAAGATCGAGTGGAGAGTGCAATTTAAGATCATGTTATATTGCAAACATCAAGATTTCCAAGATATAACAATTCACAGGTTTGGTCTTGAAACACCTAAAATACAAAAAATCTAAGTAAACTGTCAGGTTCTCTAACTTTTGTTGGATATTTCAAACTTCAGGGGGGAGGCGCTTTGCCCCACGCCTCCTGCTGTTTACGTGCCTGTTAATTTTTAGCTGAGCATCCAGAATAAAGCATTTTTTCAAAAATTTGCTGTAAATGTTTGATATGGTGCAAAAGAACAACGCAAAGTGTTAGTTTTCGGGTTGTTTTGCTTCAGAACATTTCTTATTTCAGGTTTGGTTAAATCATTAAATTTAACAACGACCAGGAGGACTTTTTGCTTGAAAGCTCAAAATACTTATCAAACATTTATTTCGTCGCGTGTTTCCATAGCTTTCATCGTCCTCTGGGTTTTTGTAAAGATAATACTTCGCTACCTTTACCGCTAATCAAATGGAGCACCATAAAAGCAATTGTGCATCGTGGTCGTGTATCCCATAAATATTCATGATACTGGCCGTCCTTTAAGCTGTATTTCTTTCTTTTTGTCATTGTAACAACATACATGCAAAATGAAGACCACCATTATCGTGGAGGTTTTTCTGCTTCAAGTGGTAAATGTCTGCCTGTCAATGATTCTGCGTTTAAGCTGTAAGACCTATGGCGACTTCAAAATCGTGCTGAACAATTTCAGTGACCCAGCCGAAGTTATCAAGACAATCAGCGTTAAGCAAAAGAGGGAATGTGTGCTTGAATGCATATCATCTGGAAGCTGTAAAGCAGTCAACTTTGAAGGCGCTACTGGAAAGTGTGAGCTAGTTGGGCGTGGCTTGACATCTTCTCTAGTTGTCAGATCAGGCTGGACCTATTTAACAACTGACGAAAAGGAAGCTAATGTATGCATCCCCATATGCTTTTCCATCTTTCATTTTCTTCACTGTTTATTCATAGAGGTGCAGACTTCAAAATGTAGTCGTTGAATAAATCTAGTTTTCTTGCACTTTTTGCAGATTGGGCCTACATGTAAATTGCTATCTCCATGTCAGAACGGTGGATTATGTATGGACACGTGCTCTGCGCCTGGGTTTCAGTGTCATTGCAGTAGACTGCACCAAGGGACATTTTGCGAGAAACCGAAAGGTAATATTATTTGTTTCTGTTCTATTTGGAAATTAGCGATTTATGAAAATTGAAGTGTAATCCTGGTTGCAATGTTGAGGCTAGTTTTAATTTGCTGTAGGGAAAGAAAAGCTCACTTCGCAATTCTTTTTAAAAGATATTCCTGTGACAATATGGCTGGGACCATGTGAGGCACCCCTCCTATTTTCAAGCCATTTGCAAGCTTTTCCACTGTCGTTTCGGCAATCCAAAGACTGTATATACCGAATTATTTTTATCACCTACTGGCACAAACAAGGGTAGTAAACATGTTAAATAGTATGAATAGTACATCGAATTGCTCCAAAAACCCATTTTGCATAATGATTTAATTTGAAATAGACACAGCATTTCCCCTTTACAGCTATCTTAAAAGCGTTACCCAGGTTTGCCAGAGCATTTACAAAAACGTTTCTGAGTATGCCATTCTCAATGGTAAGCACGAGAAAATGAATATTGTTTAACACTGTTTACCAAATGTTTCCTAGCCTAACGCATTCAAGTAAGGAACCTCCCCTACTTATCAACTGTTTTGGTCTTGAAGCTCGAGCAAAAATATGTAAATGAAAGTTTTAACACGTTTTGTTATTAGAACTGTCTTTTTTGTACATCAATGATCTTTCTTGCTTGAATTTTATTTTTTTATCCCATAAAGAATTTCATTTCGGTATAATTCTAGACTTTCCCAAACCCATCCTCCGCTTTATCCGACTTTCCGTCCGTCTATTGGACAACAAATAGTACCGACAAATTTTTCATTGCTTCCTTGAACCTTTCTGGCTCCATTCATTATTTACTGGTTTATATTTGTATTCTTTTACAGAGTTCGCCAGTTGCACAGCAGCATACGAGGCTGGCTTTACCAGCACCGGGGTTTACTGGCTGACAAACATTGGCTACCACTTCTGCAGAATGACGTCATTAGGAGAATGCAGTGGTGGGGGATGGACACTCATATTGAAGACGTTAAAAGAGTTGGTGAGTATGTACGTGTACGCTATTTGATTGGCTGCCGGTTATTATATTCTGACCAGTCAGATCCCCCATAAATGTTCACGTGTCATAACATAAAGCCTTTTGCGTTCACCAAGGAAAGAGTTCTTCAGGTTTATGGTCTGCTTTCCTTGGTTGTAAACATTCAACCATCTAGAAAGAAATGTAAACCTGGCTAACCAAGTACTAAGGGTGGAAATTTAGGGGCAGAGGCGGTCCAGAATGAGTTCCTTGGTGCACAGAACTCAATCAGTTTTTCAGCATATAGCTAAAAATAGTGTTGCCTGAAACAAGAAACATTTAAACTAAGAAAGTGAAGCCTACAAATTCTAAGTTTTTTCCCAGTCTCTTCAAAATCTTAAAATTGCCAGCTTGATGTAATTCGTTCTCCCTTTTTCTACCTTCTTCTCTGTCGTGATTCGGAAACGATTTTCCAGACGCTGTGGAGGACAACAGCAGTCAATCCTAGAACTCGGAAATAAAAGTTTTGCGCCTCGGAAGTGAATGAATTAATGAAATTTTTGTTTGGAACACGGATGGAACTCAGTCAAAACAGCATGAGAAACTCGGAAATGATACCATATTTGTAAGATAGCTGCACAATAGCCAGTAGTTGATTGGCTACCTATTGTTTCTCTTCTGTTGTCGAATTGCAAAACTGAATTCGAATGTCTTATTTTCGCGACCCTCGCAGCATTCTAGCAGATTATTAAGTGTTTGAGATAAAACCAGAAGATATCGTTGATTTTCCAGGAGTATTAACTACCTTTGCTTTAAATTGCAGTCTTTGATCGCACGGAAGACCTATGCTTAGACGTAATACCATATTTTGATGAATAGGCGGGTGTCTACGGAGGCAAAACAACAAATTGCTAGAAAACAAATGTGGCATTCAAAACAAACAAAAGGGTATTGAGAAAGGGAGGGGGTTGCAAAAATTTTCACAGAGGCACTGTTTTTTGTCGGAAAGAAATCTAGAATCTAGATTTAGTGAGTGGATAGTACCTAACCCTCCCCTCCCCCCCTCAATGGTACCAAAGTGCATAAATATGACTAATAACATTGTCTTATGCAAAATTATTAATGCCTTAGCCTGGAACTCAGTCAGGTTTTTTGCTGGACCCGCCTCTGAGGGGATGTCCATAAATTGGTTTGCTTGTGTCACTTTTGATTGGCTCTTAATCAAGTCTCTATGCAGAGTTTGGGGCCTACGATGCTGGAGATGACTGTGGATGATAGATGAAAGGGTATCTTGTAGAAATGATGTTTGTCGCTTTATCGTGTAACCAAGGATACTGGAGTGCAGTGGCGTCGCATGACCTTCCTAACTAGGTCATCAATAGAAAAATTTACCGACGAAGACATAGATGGAGAGGAATTTAGGTGCTTCGTATTACACCTACTGGTAGTGATAGATGATTTTACTGAAAAATAAGGATTTTGTAGACAAGCTAAGGTAAGGATTTTGTAGACAAACAGAAGATTCACCGACGAATTCATGAAGTATTAGGGGGGGGGTGTTACACCCCCTACACCCCCGCTAGCTACGCCCCTGCGATTCCTTTAATTACCCTCAATCTGCGAAAAACAAGTGTATCTAGACAAAACTGAAAAGATTCAACATAAATTTTAATGGCTAATCTAATTAACAGGTGGCACGATCTTTAAGGAGTATTGATTTGTATAATTCATGGTCTTTATGATTAGTTTCCATGGAAGTGAGACCCCATATTTTGCAATTGATTAGTTTATTCAATGATCTTGATGGCAGTACCATAAACGATAGAAAGAAGTGAGCGATTTGCGGTAAGTCCTTGGTCACCCACCAACAAGGATTTTTTTCAAATCTAAGGACATTCAATAATCTTATATTCTAATTGTATCATTCACAGCCGACAGTAAACAAAGTTCTCTTCGAGTACAGTCACATTTGCCTACTAATTTGAATAATTGGTGCTTACTTTTTTTAATATTTTTATTAAAAAGGTATCTAGGCCAAGATGGCCTCTAACCTAATTACAACATAAGAATAACAATGAAAGTTAATAGAATTACCTCTACAACAACTTGTCAAACGTTAATATCAACTCAATTTTAAATAGTACAATTTTTTAATTACGGTAAACTGTACGGCTGACAGTAAACTACCCTGGGTGCCAGAGCTTCAGAGAGTCAAAGGATGAAGAACGGGGGAAAGGAAATGCGAAGGAGACTGGAAGAGGAAAGGGGATTCCATTCTCCTTCGCAATTCCTTCCCCCGTTCTTCATCCTTTGACCCTCTGAGGCTCTGGCACTCAGGGTAACAGTAAACTAGCTAAATGGCGGAGATAGTTCCTTTTGAATGAGCATAAGAGCTAAGAATGATTGAGTAAGATAGTGGTTCTTTACTCCATGTCCCAATTTTTTTATGGATATTCTATAACAAGGGTGAAAAATACCCTTTCATTCTTGCATTTTCAGTATGCAATAAGCGTGTTGTTGCACTGTGAAAATAATCCGAAGAATGAAACTTTGAAGAATGACGATTTTTGCAAGCGGGGATTTCGATTTTTGCAAGCGGGGAAAACGTATTATCTCAAAAACGAGGATTTCCATGTTTTGCTGTATTTTCGGTGAATATTCAAACTTGTCGGCAAATGAAGGTTGTTTCATTCACTTTGTTACCACTATAGAGAGAAAAGGCTAGCAATCGCACTGCTTACACAAGCAATCGCACTAATTTAAGAACAAATTAAGAACAATCTAGCTTCAGATTTTGAAGAAAAAATCTAAGAACAGTCAGCCTGAACTTAAAGTTACCGGTTCTTATAAAAAATATTATGATGGACGCCCTTCTCAAAAGTTCAAGGAGGGAAAATTTGTGACTCAAAAATGTTTTTTAGATACATAAAATCAGTCATCAAACATTTTTTAAAAGCTTCTCTTACAGGGAGACCGCGTACCATTGCGCTACTAGTTCGTTTGTCTCAAATATTGCTTTTATAATTTTGTCTGTCTTACTTCCTGACATGGTAATACCAAGTTTTTTCTTAAAAATTGCTTTGGCTAATGCAGACAACATTCAATTATGATGCCAACTACTGGACGACTTACAACAAATACAACCATGCATACACGGTAGCTGAGGGACTGCTTCTTGGCGAAGAGGCGAAATACGAAGCTTACAACAAATTGGCATTCACCAAAGTATGCCTCGTCTTTAGAATAGCTGGGAGATATACATTCTTGCAAATTGACAAGACTGCCAGTTCAATGCTAGATGTTATGAATTCTGGGTACCAAGGTGATTATAAATATTTTTTTATCAATTTTTGCATGTGTAAATGAGTTAACGCATTTTAATTTCACTTTAAATGGCCTATTTTATTTCGATCCACAACTGGGTATATATATTTCCTAGCGTATTGTCTTCGGTTAGTGGTCTGATGTTTTATACTCTGAAAAGTGTCAGACAAAACCATCTTCGTTTCTTTAGATGATCAAATTTCATGATCAGTCTGTTACTGCAGTACACTGTGTTACTGTAGAGTTCAGTCTGTTAATAAAACTCATATTATATGGCTCTAAATCCTTTGCAATAAGATTAAATTCTTGGCAGAATTCAAGGGGATATGATTAAAAAACATGTGTCCCTGAAGCTGGCAATTTGTTGATTTTGGTACGGACCGTGACACTGCAAATATCGTTTTGATAAACTTGTCCAAATCAATAAGAAATTGTTGAGTTTCAATGTGAGAATTCGAAGTAATAGCTTCTTAATGTACTGACTGTGGAAATGAACGGAATTGCTCATTCATTCACTTACAAATTTTCTTTAGTTTACAAGTCATTGTCCCTTCAGTGCAACAGATCAATCCAATTAAGCCAATCAGATTACTGGATTTTGCTCGAGATAGCCAATCAGATTGCAAAATCCAGTTTTATCATTGGTTTGAATCCCTTGGCGTAAAGTAATTGGATAGAAATGAAGCTAGCTGGGTCTTTGCAACTTGATACCACCCTGAAATTGGATTGGAAACAGATTTGCTCGATGCTTGCACACAAGAATGTGAACATTTTTCAATACAACATTTATAACTTGGCAAAATTTATGGATTTGATTGGCAAATATGTGTTTGGTTAGACATTTTTTTGAATGTGCGCTCAATTTTTTCAAAGCGGCAAAAGCCAATTTTACCGATCTTCTTGCAGAAACGGTACGTCCATATTACATGGTTTAAGATCCCCTTTGGTTGACCGATGTATTTGTAGCTGTTTTTTCGCCCTTTGATAATAACTGTAGATGACTCTGGATAGAGTCGAAACGTCTAAGTAATCTAATGGATATGTCTTTTAATGGATTTGTCTAACATCTGATTTGTCAACCTCAAATACTGGATATGTCTAATTAACTGATTTTTAACAAGTTCATCAACAAGCTGCGGTTTCCAAAGTCTCAAACTGCTAGTAGTAGCAAGTTAACAGCTATAGTCGCCAATCGATGGAATACAGGCGATTGAACATTTCAGACTTTAAGCTTACGATAGCGTCATTGTAGTCGAAGCGTCGAGCCTAGCTACACTCTTCTTTTGCAAGAGCAATTTCATAAGAACACGAGCCTCAAAATTGTTTAAACGTTAAGACGAAATTAAGAACATGCTGAGGCTGAGCAATACAATTTTGAGCAAGGCTTTATCTAAAAAAACAAGTATTTTTAGCAATGTTTGGGTGCCTTTTCGGTGAGTTTTCAAACTTGTCGGCAAATGAAGGTTGTCTCACTCACTTTGTTGGCAATGAGACCCGGATTCCTCCATAAAGCGAAAAAGCTAGCAATAAGCAATAGCACTGCTTACACCCTCTTAATTTAAGAACAAATTAAGAATAATCCAGTCTCAGATTTTTTCTTCGAAAAAATTAAGAACAGTCAGACTGAACTTAAGTTTTGCGAATGCAGTGCTTGGCGGCATCACTACACTAAACTTGGAACAATTATTTGCCAAAGGAAATTGATTTTTGACGGCAATTATTTCTCGCCAATTCATAATTCGTTTCACTGATGATAATTTATAGTACTCCCAATTAGAGAAACTTTAAGAATTTTTAGTATTTTGCATACTTAGCCATATTTGCCACGTAAGTCTATTAAAATTCTCATAGATGGAAAGAAAATTAAAATCATTGTTACAATAAGCTCAAAACAAACTGTGGTCCATTTTTGCGAATTAACCTATTGTTTTTTGCAAAAAGATGCTTATAGATTCACCTAAAAACGCGAAATCCGCAAAATTAGTTTCCACAAACTCAATTTCCTTTTACTTTCACGCCATTAATTACTCTTACTTTGTTATCATTAAGTAAATATAAAACGATCAATTTCATTGCTAATAAACTTTCTATTGAGAATAAGTTGATCAAAAAGTATAGCTGGTCACTTTTTTCCGAACGCCCCCTCCCCCCCTCCCCAAAGTCTGTCCGTCTGAGATCTTTGGTGCGTTTTACACACAACTTTTTCTTCTTTTAATAGCAACAACTGTTGGACGCACAAAATGGCTAAGTTTAGTTGAAAATAATCAAATGCAAACTCAATGCAACAAAGAAGGCTTCAGTGTCGACAATTTGGTTCGGATTGGCATCATCGCCAACAACGAGGATGATTGCTTTACACCAGATTCGTACATTGGAATTGGCATCCATGGCAGAGCGAGTACATATTGTAATTACGCCTTTAAACCAGCAGGCAACGCTATTTGTATCGGTACAACAGACCTATTCAATAAGTTAGCCAATGCGTACTTATTTGTGAAATAATGTATTATAAAAGTCCTACTGATCTTTAAATAGTTTTGCATCACTTGTTCCCAGGGTACATCACTGGATTAGACAGTGTAAAATGGACAATCAACTTCAACTTGTTTTTTAAATCGAATCGTCTATAAAAAACCAATCACTATGATGACCGAAAATTAATAAAACTGAAAATCAATATTCAAAATGTAGGATTGCTGTGATTTTTTTCGTCGATTACGTACCCATTTGCTGTTTTATTCACATAGATAGATAGAAAGAACATGTCCTTGTGTGACCTATTAGATGTTCAATTCAATGGTATCTTGCGTCACACTTGTGTGTAAAACACGTGATATGTTTGATCAGAGGTCTCATCCATATCAACAAAAGAGAAGCTTCTAGTTTTGATTCATTTGCCTCTATAATACCTTCCTAACTCGACGATAATGAACAACAAAATACAAATCTACGCTTGTGTTTATATCAAACAACAGTCCAAGTTCCAGCTTATTCTAGAACAGACGCTTTTCTCTTAGAAAACGATAAAAACTTCTATTTTACTAAACACATGTTTCATGAGGGTTTCTTGTTCGTACTCCTCTGAAGCGTGTCTCTTGACGGAGTTTTGACCTTTGAACTCAGAGGGCAAACTCCATCTTCAGTGTTCATGACATGATATTCAGTGTTCATAACAAGTTAAGTAACTGAATGCTTAATTCCTTATAAAATTCGTTGTGTATTCAAGTAATGATCTCATGTACTCAGGACATCCTCTTTTCTAATTGGCATTCTAGTAATTTAGATTGAGGTTCCTCAAAGGATTTTTAAATCTTCGTATGAAAAAATGAAAGCGATTTTTAAGTAGCACTGTATTAACTCGATAAAATGCACGGGGACTTCTTAAACTTTTAATACTTTATTTTTACGAATTATGCCAATAATTAAATAAATACCGCAATAATATTCTAATATAGGGATTCTTCTACTGAATTTTCTCTAGAGAAATTAAGCAGGTACTTTTCGATTTCCTTTTCCTGTTAGAAGAGCGCTAGGTTCTGATGTCGTACAAAAAATGAATTTTTCGACGAAGTGGCATTTTTCGAGGGGTGCCACCTGTTGTGCCCACTTAGAGAAGATGCAAAGAATACACTTCTCTTTGGATCAAACACAACAACAACTCTACTCAAACTACTGCAAGCATGCATGATCAATCACTGAAAAGTCTGTGCTCTTTTGTGGCATTTTTAGCATTTTTAGCATTTTTGGTAATTTTTGGCATTTTTGTTATTTTTTGGCATTTTTGACATTTGTTGGCTTTTTTGGCATTATTTGGCATTTTTGGTATCATTGACGTTTGCTCAAAGCAATAATCTGTTACATAGTGGAATAGTATACTACAATTTAGATATGGCCTGGCGGGTTTCCAAAAAGCTCGAAGTGTTCCATTTTATAGATTGCCTCTCTCTACAAGATACCAAAGGGTATTCTCGCTAAACCCTAAGATGCCACGCTATTTGAGAGACAAAGATAAACACATATTACTCTTTTGCTAATAGATTGATTTTCAAATTTGCTCGAATTAAGAAACAATCGTTATAAAACAAATGAAAAAGGTACGCCACAACTTACTCCAACATTGGTCTTTATTAACAGAACTAGCATGAATTTATACTCATATTTTGATTGGTTAGAGAGAGGTTTGTAAGATAAGTAACAACTCACTTCTTGCGTGGTAAGTCGATAACTGCATTTGCATAGCAAGTTTTTACTTTAGTTGTTTATTAAACGACCAACCTTGTATCGGGTAGAATATCCATTATGCATTGAGTCCAGTCGCATCATTACACTTTATTATTAAAGAACCGTTATCTGTTGCATTAAAGAACTTTCACATAACTGTATTGAACGATGCTTGCCAAAAGTTTTGGAACATTAACGTCAGTTTTTAAAGGCAATTTCAACCACCCCTCTCCCGCTTGGAACAATGTTTGTTAACTATAAACGAACAAAATGATTAGAGAGTATTTTTTGTTTTTGTGAGGAAGGGAGCAGAAGTAGTATTATTCGGAAAAGGAAATGAAAAATAGAAAAAACACAACCCAAAGTGCTAGATGTTCCAATTCATTTTGGCTGACATTGCGTCACCTTTATCGCACCATCAATTTATAAATCTGTATTAAAAATATCATCAATTTATTGTTGATTTGCAGCGCGCCTATTATTTGTTTGCATTCTGCAACTTGTTAAAAAGATTAAAAAAGGAATAGAATTGTCCACTGAAGAAATAATGAGATCCAAAAATGGTGATATTTAGATTGATTAATTTAGGTTGTCTTCATCATTCGACGAAGAGGTGTCACCTGAAAAGAGCAAAGCATGGAGAAATTTCCTTGGGCATGGATCTTTAAAGTAATTGTACTTAGCATTTTTTAATAACAAAGCTGAAGATTTGATGGGAAATAACTTTTTAAGATCCGTCTTAGATTTTTCACAAAATTGGCACCCAATCCATTCCATGCTGTCTAACACAGTTAGCTTTGTTCTGATAATCTATCAGCCAGGTGAAAAATTGCATTTTTGCAACCAAGAAAACCAGGGTTAAAATTACGTTTCTTTACTCATGTTTGCCTGTTCATGTACCCACCATTCTGAGCAAAAATATTCAGTAAACGCTACTAATTCCTGTATAATTGAGATACATGAAACTCTTGTCCCAGAAAAAATGATATTAACTGCATTTTCTCGAGAAGCGTTTTATCATTCTGAATTTAGTAGAAATGAATGCAGCCAAAATGCTGCAAATCCGTGAATCGCTTCAGGCATCTAATGTAAAAAACTTTTTGAAACAAAACATTATAGTGCTGTCAGACAACCACTAATAAAAGAACGAAAAAAAAGAAACGAGAAATTTAATCATTTGAAATATATTGTAATTAATCAATTTAAAAAGTTGCAAATACTTGACAAAAGAATTAAATAAAGACTTGCAAGAAACCAAAAGTAATATATTTATCAGTAAGCAGAATTTCTAAGAGATATGGTATTATTTCTATTGCAGAGCCTTGACAAGGTCTCAAAACTATTGTCATTTAGTTCCTCGCTTGCCGAGAAAGCAAAAATTTAAGGTCAAATACATTGTACCAAAAAGAAAAACCTGACCTCATTTTAAAACACGACGCAAAGTGCTGGATGTCTTTATTTTCAGAAATTTATTTGCGTTTTCAAAAATTTTAATGTGTTTTCACAACTTGATTTGTGTTAAGAAAAAATTGTGACGTGGTTCTAGAACTCAATCTGTGTTCGAAAAATTGCCTTACCAATCTCTAGTTGTTGTTTGCTAACTGTTTTCTAACTGTTTTTTGCTACTTCATGTTCGACAATATACTTTTATCCGTTTTATTTGTAAATTGATAAAGAGAGCTTTCAGAATATCGTATAACAACATGGTGCGTAAAGATCGCTACTCTTGGAAAATCAAAATTCGAGACGCATAATTCTTTTCCGGATCCAATTACACACAAGTTCTCTTGTCCCCGGACTAAAATTTGCGTGAAAAAAACGTAGCATGAAGGTGGTTTTGAAGCATTTTTTATCATCACTCTACGCAGATTATCTCATGTTTTTGCTCGTTTCCTTTTTGAAATGCACCAGCTAAATGCTATTGTGTTTTGATTGCTCCCTGTACCTAACAACCCGGAAGCAATGAGGTATAATACCGTCTTTTACTTCACAAGAATAAAGCCATCCGCCTTTATATCAGTTTTTGAATAGCATTCTTGGTTGCCGGTTCTTGTGTCATTCATACCGCACCAAATCACCAGGTTACCAATGCCAAGGCCTAAAAATCCGTCTGGAGTTTTGCAATCGTCTTCTTGATTTGTTGCAAGGCCAATTCGAACTGCCTTAAGACTTGGTAGCACATTAAAGCCCTCTCGGTTGCAGTATGGTAAAAGAATGCTTCCATTTATCGCACTTTGCCACTCAGAGGGGCCAAGGGTTGTTGCTGAAAAAGTAAGAATATTTATCATTTTAGAATTATTTTCGTTTCCAAAAGTGAAATTTGGAGACGGGGAAATCTCAAGGCAATTGACAAAAACAAAAGCGGCGCAACACATCTGCCAATCAATATTAGCCAATCAATAACGTGTGAATAGAATCACAATCTTTGATTGGTCAAACTTTATATATACCTAAATTTCCTAAATTCTTATATTTCCTAGCGTAGAGTTTTCAATCTATGTTCTTACGTTTCAAACGCTGAAGAGTGTCAGACAAAAAGCTTAAGTATGACTCAAAATGTTTGCTGTTTCTAAAAGCCATTTATAAGTTTTGTACCATCAAAAAAATTTTAGTAACTTTCTCCTTTTAAATAAGTAACTTTTAAATAACTTTTAAATAACTTTTAAATAATCTTGATCAGTATGACATTAAACTTGTCTGAAGCTGACAATTATTCTAATTCGACTTGAATTTCAAGTGCTCTTAAATTCAAGTAAAACCTAACAATTTTACTGTATATATCTATGATTTTAGAAAGACAAGAAAATTTACTGTTACCTTGATATCCTGAATTCATCAGTTCTAGCATCGAACTGGATTTTTTTTCAATTTGCAAATATTTTCTTGTTCCTGAAGCCTCGAAGCCAAGACAAACTTTAGTGAATGCCAGTTTGTTGTAAGCTTCAAATTTTGCTTCTTCGCCAATATTCATTCCCTCTTTAAGGGTGTACACTTGGTTATATGTGTTGGAAGTTGTCCAGTAATTTGCAGAATATGCAAATGTTTCCTTTGTATAAAAACAGTAATGCAATCAAGTAAGCGATCTCAAGCCCGAGTAATTAGAAAAAATGCACGCATGCAATAAATTTATACGATCCAGCCAAAGGTGTAAAATAGACTTTGATATCATACATTATATATTGTTATCAGGCTTTATCGTTCTAATTTGGAGAATTTTGCAGGCCAGCAAAGAGCAACAAAGGTCTCTAATCAACTTAAGGAGGCGAAAGAAAATGTGAAATCTTCCGGATTTACGATCCAGATCAGTTCATCAACATTTCATTTCTTATACATAAAGTTATCTGTTTCCAGTTCCAATCAAAGGTATTTAGGACAATTGCTATATATATTATATGGGCTCCTACAATCTATGAAAAAAATAGATTAAGGGAGCTTTGATATTTCTGGTCATGATCTATGATTTTCTTTCCTTTAAAATACCTATCCTCTCCTTTCTCCATACCAACAGACTCAAACTCAAAACTCAAACTCAAAATCTTTTTTGTTCAATCATTCAAGATTAGTTAACTTTTACCTACCAATCCACCCTTTGTTTTCATGATAAGTGTCCAGCCTGCACCAGAGCATTTACCGAGTGACGTCATGACACAATAATGGTAGCCCATTCCTGTTAGTTTGTATACACCGCTTGTCGTAAATCCATTCTCATAAGCTGCTTTACAACTCGCAAACTCTGCAAAAAGAATTTTCTAGACTTCATACATTTTCTAGACTTTTTAACCTAAAGCTTTAAAAATGGCATTGTCTCTCAAAATTTACATCATTAAATCGTACATTTTAGGAGAAATTAAACGTTTCTATGCACTGACATTTTTTATTCCTAAGCTGTTTGATAGCAATTATCGACGAAGGAAAATCAGGAAATTTGAGTTTGAAATAGTTGCCTTTTTTATCATCAACCCAAAACTTAAAATGGATAAAATGGACCAGAAAGATTCTGCCATATACCCTGGACTTGCTATTTAACGAAAGGTTGCAGAAAACTGAACAATCGTAAACAAAACATTCACTCGCAACGCAGTTAACAAAAGGACATTAACATAAATTTATCAAAATAGGTACAATTTTCTTAAAAATGTATCATTTTGCGTTCTCTTCTCAACTTAGTACGGAGCCTCACCATAAATTAATGAGATGGAATTGCCCAAATGGCGCCTGAAATGCAATAACTTTCACCAGGTTAGGCCGCTGCAGGCCTCCCAGCCCCGATGTATCCCACATCCTTGTGTAAACTGCCAGTTAATTCTTGACTACTCACTCATTTTGATTTATTTTTTTTGGTGCTGTATATCGAGCAGTTTATCAACTGTTTATATATACAAATATATAAAGTGGTTCCTGATTTCGTGCAAAAAAAGAAAGCATGCGTTTAAGATGTATAGTGGTGAATGGCATGTCACACCTAGGTGGGGCACTTTCTATGAAGTCAACCTGTTGATTCCAGAATGAAACTAGCATTCATGCAGGTGTCTTTCCAGAACCAAACAGCAAGAATTGTGCGTAAGCAGCCATTTACCATTAAACGCCTGGTCCATATTCAAATCTGCGGGACTTGGAAATAGAGGATGTATTCAAGAGTGATAGGGTGAAAGTAGTTTTGAGAATAACTTCACGGGTTATTTCCCTCTTGCTTGGGTTCTTTATCCTTGGCATGATGTGAATATGATAATACCAGTTAGTTAAAATATGATTCTCATTATGTAAGACGGAAGGACTATTGAAGTATTGCATTGCAATGGGAAATTGACTCTTAGGGGACTGGATCATTAAAATTTGTCCATAACAAGGATCAACAGCAAACAGGACAAGCCAGTTTTTGCCAAATGATGTCCACATAACATCCATTCAAAACGTGGTGTAAATTTGTGCAAAATCAGACATTTATTGAAAAGGCAGAAAGAAAATACTTTGCAAGCACTTTTCTTTGTGATTCAGAGATGTCCTTACTTGTATGTTGAATTGCCTTGTTCAAAGAACCAAATTGTCATTGTGTAAAACGTGCCTGTCATAAATCTTCTTTATAATATCTCTAAAAATTTTCCGATTGGTGTAAAACAGAAGTAGAACGTCAGCTATTTCGTTGGTGAATTATAATGAGTGAAACTTACCCTTTACTTGCTCACAATATTTCCCTGTGTACATACTGTCACAAATACATTCGAATCCCGGATCAGCGCATTTGTCAAAGCACTTGCCTTTGTTCTGACAAGGCGATAAGGTGCTGCAATTAGGCCCATGCTATGAAGTAAAAATCAGAAAGTCAATATAGCTATAAATGCCTTTTAACCGAAAAGGTAACGCTATTGGCACAAGTTCTTTGAGAAATTTGTTGATTGTAGTACTTTGGACTTTTGAGTTTTAAGCATGAGTCTTTGAATTTTAATTCGATCTTTATATTTTGAATTTATTTTCAAAACAGAGCGATTTTGATAATTCAAACAGCCATAAGCTGTGAAACGAAACATTTTGATCATTTAGTGTTACTTTTGCTCTAGATCGTGCTGCGGTCTTTCAACTTTGCAACTATTTTGCCTTGCCCCCTGTAACGAGGCTTCACAAAACAGCAATCATAAAACATCTTTTCTTTATTCTAAATTACTTATTAAATGCAAAGATTACTTGTGCTTGTGACCTAGATACGTTTTTATTGGAAACGTTTGGCTGCATTTGATTTTCAATATAAAAGAAATAGTGGTACATACGTTCTTTGATCTGCCTTTGTTTGTTAAATACGTCCATCCAGGTCTCTCCACTAAGCTGGATGTGAAACCCCGCTCAACCAACTCACACTTTCCAGTTGCTCTCTCAAAGTTCACTGCTCTACAACAATCCACAGACACACACTCAAGAACGCATTCTTTTCTTCCTTTTGATACAACATATTTTATGATATTTGATTTGTCACCAATGTTTTCCAATACCACATTGAAATCTGTATATGTTTTGCAGCCCAATCTTATAAAATTTTGAAAGCCAGTGTCAATTAAATATATTATGAATATAAACACCAATATTTTCCTCATCATCTTTGACAATAAAAATTCCTCTCTATGTACTTTCTTTCAACAAGCATAACATATTTGGTCAATTAACATTTCTCATGATCTCATCTTCTTATATAGGACGGAATTGTTATGGTACCTGTCTTATTTTGATTGTTAATTTGTCTATGAGCATTGTGTTCTAGAGCTTTTCAAAATAGCTTGGTTCTCTATCAAAATACGCAGATGACGGCAATGCGCACGTACAATCACGTACAAAAGTCTTGGAACACTAACGTCAGTTTTCAAAGGCAAATTCAGCCACCCCCTCTCCCCCTAACAACAATGTTGATTTACTTTAGAAAAAAGGAAGGGGTTGTGGAGTACGCTTTTTCGTGTGCCTTGTATGATATTTTTCTATCCTTTCAGCATTGTTTTGGGGGAAAGGGGGACGGTAGTAGTTGTATTCGGGAAAACAAATGAAAAATAGAAAAGCACAGCGCAAAGTGTTGGGTGTTCCAAGTAATTTTCGCAGTGATTGTACGTTTTTGATTGAAAGCAGAAAGAACTTGGAAGTTGATTTGTTGTCTCTTCACTTTTTCACACTGAGAAGCATATAAATCTTTGTTTGGAATCTAAGCCTCATTGATAAGATTGTAGTAAAAAGCTAGTTTTAATAGAAATCTTTAATAGAAATTGCAGATTATGAATTGGGGCATCCAAAGTTAAAGTTGCGGAAAAAGATTTAATCCAAACGATTATCCCATGCCGTTAGAACAACATCAGAATCCTTGAAAAACTTTGTCAGAGTGAGCCCTGTCCCTCAAAGATTCTGCTGCCCTATCTTTAAGCAAGATGAATTCGAGACAACAGATAGAGAACAAATGAGACCCAGGTTTGATGAAGATATTAGATGATCGCATTTTGAATCGATATTTTTCATTCAATATTTGCAAATCTTCAGAAAATCATCCTTGCCAAACAAAAAAATTATAATATGATATTTTTGCAGGCCACAAAAATTTTCTTCCCGGGCCGGATTCTGGCCCACGTAGGTTGCCCACCCCTGCTTTATTGAAAAGGCCACATGCTATAGAGACAGCTGAATGAATGCGTCATAACATCAGTATTCATAAAGACACCTTTCTAGAACCATACAGCCAGACTTGTTAAGCAGCAATTGATTTTTAACCGCCTGCTACGTGGCATGCGTCATATGTATTCACGAGTTTTTCTTGCTAGTTGAGAACACCAGCAATTGTACATACAAATTGAATTAATCAATTTCGTCATTAAAGGCAGTCTGTCCCCTATTCTACTCACCTTTATTTTCACGGGAGTGAAATTCACGCACCGTTGAGCTTGATCGATAATTAATCGATTTAAACCAATCAGAGACAACTCTTATTCCTTAGCTTTTGAATCAAATGGCTGTGTTCCCGTTGTAGTGAAGCTAACTAATGTATTTTTAGACAGCATTTCAAAAAAATACTGCTGAATCTTAGCATGATGCAAAGATCAGGAAGAATCTTATTCAGTCAAAGACACTTAGTCCCAAAGCATTTCGAAGGCCAATTAAATTTCCCATTGGTTTGACTATACAATAGACCTAACGTTACGTATTCAATCGGCAACGTATCGTATTTCCTCAAAAAAGAGCTCACCCTCGAAAAAGCGCCCCACTTAAGTAATCAAAACCTTAAAAACAGTACTCAATGTTTTCTCAATCAAAAACGTACTGCAAAGTCTATTCTTAACTTTGAACGCTGGTTAAAGCGTTCTGCAATTCGTATGCAAGGGCAGGTGAATTGATGCTATGGCGTCATTTAATGATAGAAAGATGCAGAAAAAGTCCAATTTTATATTCTAATTCAAATTACTTCCTAGATCATTGCAACAATCACGTTTGGCAACAGATGTTTTTCAGAGTTGATGCTCTAATATGATAGGAGGCTGCTTCTGCACGAGGTTTTACCTGAGTGGCGGCTCATATTTGGATGACGAGAGGGATGATAAAGCATTGGTTGCAAGAAAATCGTTTATGCAATTTTGAGAAATGACAGATTCAGTTAGTTGTACAGTAGTTTACTAGCAGTATTTCATCAAAGAATCATAAAAAAGGGATTGCTTAATGTAACTTTAATAACAAGCAAACTACAAACAGAGTCCACAAAATTTGAAAGAAATGCACTATCAACGCAATGTTTACAGTAATCATTCAATCCCTGCACGATAAAACAAATTCTTGTCAATGTAATATACATCTAGACTTGCTGTTAGATAAAATTTGTTGTAAGAGCAGTTCTTCGCTTCAGTTCGATTAATGTGACTAAATGACTAAATCTCTACATTAAACTGTTGTCGTCATTGTCGTCATTGTCATCATGTCGTCATTAATTTATAACGAGCGAAAATAGCTGTCTGTCGGTGATACGAGATGCGACAAAACTACACCCCAAAAAGAAATCTTACTAAACAAAAAGTCCATATTGTTCCACATCTCTTGATCAAAATGATCTTTCAACGATTAAAGCTTATAAAGACCCTGTTTCTCTGTAGTCATCTTGTAACTAAAAAGGCACAACCTTTAACAAGCTGTATCGGGCAAATATTGAAAAGCATTGCAAAAAAGAATTCGAAGTCTCCCTAAACTCAAATTCACTTGACGATTTTTACGTTCTTTTAAAACACATTTATAGTCGACAGTGTCAGTTAATCAAATAATAACTAGATATTAGCAATCAATTTAACTTCTAAAAACACTCGTCTACATAATGATAAATTGAAAAACTCGTCTACATATAAACACAGGTAAATAAAAGTTGTCAATATTCTTAAGATTATCAAGCATTTCCACACTTTTATTTCAGTACTTCGTCAAAAATACATTTTTTTATAGAGATAATTATCATAATGCTGCACAGCTATACAGTCTCTATAGAGAATAATGTTACAACTTTATATCTGTATCATTGTGATTATTCTAAACAATAATGACACGTGATGATAAGAGAGGCTTCCAACAGAAACGTTGTGGCCTATTCTTTTACTAAACTAGTGTGCTGTAAATTAAAAGCTAGGTTGTTTTCTTCTTGAATATTTTACCTATCGAGAATGTTCCTCATTAAAACAATGCCCTCCAATTTAACAAAAACTCCATTTTTAGGGAAATCATGAAGAGTTTAGGGGGGCGGGGATGGACTATGGGAGCTCGAGCCCAGCACAGGTTCTCATTTTTGTAGAAAAATCTGAGGCTTTTGAGATATGGTATCTGGTTTCTCTTGTCGGAAGGTGGTAGTCATGAGCCCTTCTCGCTTAATGAAAATCAGAGTTTCAGCCACTGGCTTTTTATTAGAGAAATATAGTTTTATAGCAACTGAGTAAGTATATCATGTATTACTTTCAATTTTGCTTTTCATTTAATGATAATATTTCTGATATTGAACGAAACAATTTTGCTTGTTGATCTAATAGCCAATTCGAGCAAATGCATTTTTAACGTCTATTTGCTGTAAAGGTTCACTTTTATTAAATAACTTTTATTGGTTTTCTCTGAGAATAAACTTTTTGGGGGAAAGTTTGCATGTCAGAAATACAAAACATTGTGCAAATTCTGAAGATCATGTACTCCATAACATTGTTTACCTTCCCTAACAGGTAGGGAGGTAACACACTTTTTTTCTATTGAACAAGTATAAATCCACTGGCCTTTATTTCAGTTCGGGAATAGCATTCTTGGTTGCCTGTTCCAGTTATGTGCAGACCGCACCAGCCGGCATTCGTACCTAAACCAATGCCAATAAATGAATCTGGACTAGAACAATCATTCTCGTTGTTTGTTGCGATACCAATTCGGACATTCGTCACGACATTGAAACCTTCACTGTTGCAATTTGCCAACAGAACACTGCCTTGGACCATACCAAGCCATTTAGCACGCCCAAAAGATGTCGCTTTAAAAATGAAGAATCCTAATGTTTCAATAAATGCTACAGCTTATGTGCCGATTTTAACAAACACAATTAATCGTATTATTAATATTTTGACAATTTGATCAGAAATATATTCAAAAACAAAATCAGTTGTTGCCTTCCTCAAACTTCTTCAATTTTATTTTCGTTTTTCAGCCCTTTTTAGTGCGTTGCTATGCGTCTATAAGCAGCAGCCGTTTCTTTTATACATATTTCTGCGCTTTCAGCATTGTTTTTGCTAACCCAAATTGTTTTGATAACGAGTATGGTATCGCAGGCACCGCGGATCATGGTAGGGGTCTGGGCATCAATTAGCCTGGTGCTATTCAGCGCTAATGTTAAACTAAGAAATTTTTTTGCTGAAAGAATATTTGCTTTGACATTTGATCAAGTATTATCCTTATTGGTTGAATGCTGAGTCACTTAAAGGGCCTCTCCAGCAAAATTCCAATTAGTTTAGAAATTATAAGGCTTTAAAGTTGCACCTTTCCGAGAAAAAAACGAAAAAAGCCGAATCAGTTTTGTGACATTCTGACGTCACAATGTGCGGCTCTCGTTCGCCATGAAATTCGTATATCTTCTACCGAATCGTGAATGAGTCATGGTCACGCGTTGATAACGGCATCTAAATCTAGAGCAGGAGCTTTTTAGGGTCGAAAAATATTAAATGCTTACGAACATTCTAAGTTTGCGGGTCGGAATGTGTCCATGCTGTGTCACGACTTTGTTTCGATCACCTCTGTAGGCCCTCAAAGTTTAGGCTTCCTGTTCCAGCTCTTCCCTCGCGTATAATTAATCAAAATTGACACTTCAGTTGTTCTCCAGAAACGATCAACAGCTAAAGGCTTCAGAATTGGTGTCTGAAATGCTCAAACTAAAAGCCGGTGGAACAGAACTGAGAGTACCATCACTTGCAGTGTTCAATTTGCGAATCGCCGTCGTTCGATTCGGTTTGAGGCGAGACTAACGAAATACACTGTGACGTCAAAATTGCGTCACAGTGTCACCAAACCGAAAAATTTTTGTCGGTTAATTCAATTCAATTATCGAAATGCAAGAGCTTATATCTCACAAACTGTAAAAAATATCGAAAAACAAATAACGAATTTGTGATCAGCAGGTTCAACTCCTTTAGATAAGCCAATAAAATGCAAGTGCAAAATTTGGCTGGAGAGCCCTTTAAACAGCATTATCTGATGGGTATAATTCATTGTATGATTTTGCTAAACATGTGTAAGAGCTTACACTTTGCACATAATTTGTTGTAACATGATATTTTGATATCGTTTGCTCAGACTAAAAAAGCCGGTTTACTTGACACCTCAAAAGATTACTTTTAGCTCCGGAATAAACAGGGTGGCTGAAAAATTTCCTATTACATGTTAATAAGGGGGTTCTAGAATAAGTGGTGATTTTGTTTAATCCCTAACTAAAGGCTATCTGAAATAAACGATGCGAGAGGAAAGTAAACGAGGAGGCTGGTAGTATGCAATAAGCATGTGACATGTGTTCTGTATAATATCCTTGGATTGAGGTTCAGGGAGTCGCGATTAGATCAGGGTCGCAGCGGATTTTGGGCAACACTCGCGCATACACAGCAACATGTATTTTCATACTGTTTCAAACATTGCGTACTTTGGAATAAGTGGAATATGTACCGTTTTGAGAATCTCTGGTTTTTCCAAGTCGTTTCGACTGTAAATAATTATTATCATTTGTCTAGATTCTTAATACACAATGATCTAGTATAATAAACAGGGGGCGTACTGGGTGGAAATAACAATAAACAGGGAGGTGTTTCAAAGAATCAATAAGTGGAGACTTTGGCTTTACACAGGGCTCAAGGGTAGAGCCCCATAAAGGATAAGACGGGGTCCTCATTCTGCATGCATATTTTTAACAACATATCTTAACAACTTACCTTGATGCCCAGAATTCATTACTGTTAACATTGAGCTAGCCGTCTTTTCAATTTGCAAATATTTTCTTGTTCCTGACACCTCAAGCCAAGACAAACTTTAGTGAATGCCAGTTTGTTGTAAGCTTCAAATTTTGCTTCTTCGCCAATATTTATTCCCTCGTTCAGAGCATAAACATGGTTGTATGTGTTGGCAGTTGTCCAGTAATTTGCAGCATAAGCAAAAGTGGCCTTGTGAAAGCAAAATTGAAGTCAAGTCACTTTAGAACTCTCTTGCGCAACTGGCATGCTTTGTGGTAGCTGCTTCTTTAGGCGAGGAAAAAGCGGCTGTGTTTTGCATTTTCATTAGGCCTGATTTGGAAATATAGTCGCAAAATGTGCTGGTTGCGCAAGAGCCTTTAACCCATATTCAATGATTTTGTAATTTGGAAACAGAGCTTCAAATTGATGAGGTTATATAACCTTAAGTAAGATGTTTTAATATTGCACATATGATGCGAAGAAACCTCAAGAAATAACTCCTAATGGGCATAATCAGTTTGATCGGTTACGCATCGACCATTTTAGCACAGACTGATCATTCCTAACGAGTTGTGTGTATGGAGAAAAGTTTTGAAGATAGGCTGGACTGAGAGAAAAACAAATAAATGGCTCAGAGAAAGGATTGGAGTTAAGGTTGTGTATGTTATTGTTAACCAGTTAGAAAGGATAAAGGTGGAAAAATTATATGCACTGGAAACGCAGACTAGAAAGTACTGTCATGGCATCAATAGTGGGTGAAGTAATGGGAAAATAAGAGTGGAGGAAGAAGAAAAGCCTGGGTAGACAGCATCTGTGAATGGTGCGAAGGAATGGCAATAACTCACAATAATGCAGGGGACTACAAAAATTGGTTTGATTTGAATGTCTACGGCTCCATTGGGACTTTGGCGTTAAAGAAGAAGAAGAATTCCCCGATCAAACAACTGTACCTTAGCACAAGATGTAAAACTGATGGGCCAGTTCAAAAATAATATGGGCCTTTCACAGACCAAATCGTAACCAATTTGAGGGTACTTCACCGTGTTCTTTCTTCTTATGTGGTCAAAATTTGAATTTGCGAAAAATGGTCTTTATAACGCGATGATTCTTTAAGGAACAATAAATGGGGGCCACATTAACATTAAATTGTTAGCAGAAACTTTTGTTTCGTGAATACTTTCATTTAATTTATATTGATATTTTTGTTATTTTAAGACAGCTGCGTTTGCTGGATAAAATGAAGAGTCGAAGTTGATTGCATCAAATATTAATGTATGTAAGTGCCTACCAAGCCACCCTTTGTTTTCATGATAAGTGTCCAGCCTGCACCAGAGCATTCATCGAGTGACGTCATGACACAATAATGGTAGCCCATTCCTGTCAGTTTGTATACACCGCTTGTCGTAAATCCATTCTCGTAAGCTGCTTTACAACTTGCGAACTCTGCAAAAATGATCTAAACTCTCAGCTTCTATAGACAAAATATCTCATTGTCTAGAATTACTTTTCCTGAAGCTTTTGAGATTGGCGTGGTTAAAATACGTAATTTAACGTTACTAGACAAAAAGTTCTAATTGCCTCCACCAATAAGTTAAAATTGAAAAACTCTATTTGCAAATCATGACTATTTTTTTCTGAAACAGGTGGCTCTCTGTGTTCATTACGCATCACTTTGTAACTCATTTTTACATTATTACAACAGACGTATATATTGAAAACAAAGATTGCAGAAAACACAGCAGCTCGCTCTGCCTAGTCCCGACCTTCCAAAACTTTGAAAAAGATAAAAACTCGGAGACATAACTGTAAACAAGGTGTACTAGCATTTGCAGGAACTCTAGTTTGCTTGAATTCTGTACCTAGCACTTTTTAAAATAATATATTTATGGTACGATGGTACCAAAGTATAGTTTTCGTCCGACAACTCGAGAGTAGAAAACGTCGGATACTGACCCAGATGAGTAAATAAGATATAGGTCCTGGTGTGGATTCTGAATTCTTAAGAAACAAACCATAATTTTTATAGTAAAAAAGGTCTAAGAAGAAATTACAAAAATAGGGAAGAGCACAATGAGCAAGCAGAATGGTTTTAAGAATAAAATGCCACGAATGAGGCTGATAATACTGTGACAATCGTTAAGGAAAGTTAGTATGGAGTGATATCAAGTAGTTTACTTATAGGCTGAAACAGATGCAATATTTATCTGTCAAAAGGCTTTAAAGAACAAGCCACCAACTTAACAAAGTGAAACTGGAGCAGGTGCTAGTTGATAAGGAAGTTGTTTCAGAAATGTCCTAGTAAAAAGAAAAATAGCAGTTATGAAACTAAAAAAAATTAATCTGGCATGAAAGAATTGTATCACATGGAAATGGAAAAGCCCAATAATAGTTCTACTCAATAGAAGACAATCAGAAAGAAATTTATACCTATAGGATCATATTCTTATTTTCCCACGTTCTAAAACTGAGCATGAAAGAAATAGCGAACAATTTAAGTTGAGAATTTGATGAAACCTAGCCGTCAAAACAGGTTGCATTAAGGAAAAGTTATTCTACAATGAAACAACTGCAGTTATAATACAACGATTAACAAACACTTTTGTTTAAATGATGACTATGAAAATACGTTTGACTCCATAGGTAATAATGGTACAGAGATGAAATCCTTGCACAATCAATAAGTATCACAAAAAAATATCAACAAATGTCTCAATGTTACGTTGAGAATGTTATTGCTAGATTTGACAAATGAACATAAGTACAAGTAAAAAAGACAAACCATGTGCCTCAATTTGCATCAGAAGGAGATACATATCATTGATCGTATTTCAATTGAATTAGCAAAATAAAGTATTAAATTCAACTGGAGATAATTAGCAACTTCCGTTTGCTGATAATGTCAACTTTATCTGACAAGCAAGAAGAACTGGCGAAGATAATTACTTTGTGGAACAGTCAAGTGGAAAAAGTGGAAACGTAAAGAACTACAGCAAAGAATGAAGAATGACGTCAAAATGCAGAAATGTACAGAAGACGAAGATGGCGAAAATTAAAGCAATATGGAAATTTTTTGAGGCAAATTCAATACTCTTAAGTTGGAAAAAAGAAGAATATATTGAATCATACTTCTAGCCGTGAGATATAATGCTGAAATAAGGACACTTAAGAAAAAGAAGTACAAATTGGCAGTGGCAAAGAAAAACATGGAAAGAGCAATGCTTTACACAATACTGCTTGACTAGTGGATAGAATTACAGATTAAGGTCACTCAGTGTTATATACGGTAAGTATTCCAAAAGACGAGCCGATAGAAACAACAGGCGGTTTAATCAAGTGTAAAACAACAACAAAAATTTCCTAGATACTACTTCATATAACATAACACAACACTCAGCAAAGTTTTAGACGTTGTAGAAAAAGTGCAGTAGGTAGGCCATGTCACCTGAAGGGAACAAAAAGTTGTAAAAGAAGATAATTGATGGATACATGGATGTCAGCTTCTATAAAAAGCTGATGTAGGAGACCTGATAGAGATTGAAATAACATCTATAGAGCATTGAATGTATCATATGGACTGGACTGGCAAATGAACGTGACTATTTTTGGGCTATCCTATCAGGCTACTAAACGTAAAGGATGATATGCTGAAAGAGCGTAAGCAGTTTGAGCAGAGATTTAGAATCTCCATGACTGCTTAGATGCTACTCTCAGAGTTCTGACTGGAATTACATTTATATTCTCAAGTTGCCATTATTAAGAAAATGGTTTGATTTTAAGAAATCCAATTACCTTTTATCTAAGTTTGTATGCAAAGGCTGAGAAGAAATTTAGTTCTGAACATTTGTTATTTTATTTCACTTGTTATTTCATCAAAATCTGAATAAATGGTTGCAGTACAACTCTCTTTGGCTTTATACTTTGAGACAGGCCCGCCGTTATAGGGGACGCGTGGAGCGTGACACCCCCTTGAAAAAAATTCCATCTAGGGGTGTTTAGTCGGCAAATTTTCCAAACTTGTCGTCAAATACAGGATAGTTCACCCACTTTGTCGGCAAATGGGACTTGGAAACCACCCTGAGCACATTAGCTATCGATGACATATGTTTTCAAAGAAGAGAGACTGAATCGACAAATTTGTTTCTTTTGTAACTGGTTTGGTTAGCACAATTTTTATTATGAGCAGAAATAATTAATGATTTTGAGCATTTACCTCAAAATGAATGTGTGCCCAGGTGATTTTGACAGAATAACTGACAATTATTTAATGAGCGATTGCACGTAGGTATATATAATGTATTGCAGAGTTTCTATGGCAGCCATGAAGCACCAGCAATTCTACCATCAACAAGATTGTATTCCTCAGAGTGAATTAAAAAGATATTATTCTCACGCGGTCTATTTGCGCTGCAAGGCTTTCCGGCATTGTATAGATATGCTAAGCAAACTCTACACGAAAAAACTAAAGGCATTTGACATGCATAAGTACAGCGAATCCAAAAATAACTCGATCAGAACACGCGCGTTTGAATGGAATTTGAAACTACTCACGTGAAACCACCCTAGCGTCTCGCCGATTGGCAGAAAGGCGGAAATTGTTCACATGTTTTTCTCTAGGCGTAAATCGATTGGTCAACATATGAGGATCAAGTGGCTGTAAGCCAGTTTTATTTTTGTCGAATGCCCTTAAGCATGTCAAGTAGAAAACGATTTGCTTGTATGTTTGAAACTTGGAAGTAAAACAAAACTAAGAAAATCTCCAAAAAGCTGAAATGTAACAAAAGGAGGGAAAAAGGAACAGAGGGCTTATGCCGCAGAAAACATTTTTTAGGAAATAGTCTTAAGGAAGTAAGACACAGTGCAAAGAGAAGGGAGTAACGAACGGGATGCATGAACTAATTACTAGATGAACTGTAAAGTATCTCTTGATTCGGGCAGATACAATGTTTGAAGAAAACAGTTGCAAAGTGTTATACATCGATTGGAGAAAGTGTCTTTGTTTTCTACTATCGTCCATAAGTGTCTTGGCGTTACTCTTTAGAAATAACTTCACAGAGTTTCAATTGTATTTGACATAGGGTTGAGCCTTTTCATTCTGCTTAGAATCTATCGGGTATAAATGTCAATGAAAGAAAAAAACAAAGAAGGCTTAAATTATTTTCTTGGTACTACTCTGCTCCCTAACAGTAATCATACTATTGGCTAAACTTACCTCTAACTTGCTCGCATTGTTTTCCCATGTGCATATTGTCACAGATGCATTTGAAACCAAGATCAGTGCATGTGTCAAAGCACTCGCCGTTGTTCATACATGGTGATAAGATGACGCAATTTGGTCCATGCTAGCGAGGAGCAAAATTCTAATAGTCAACTTAGAGTAAAGATCGAAAGAGCCTGTTTTTAAAAGATAATATAGGCGTCGAAAAGTCTTTTAAGCCGATGAAGATAAAAGTCATTATTTGACCTCTTTATCTCCATTAAAGCAAAAAGAAATTTTGATTTTTTCACTCTTTGCAAAAGCAAATTGGCGATTTCTCTACGATTTAGCTTTAAGCCCTGATATTGTTTTAATTTTTTTGCAAGAATCTTTTATTGAAATGAGTTGGAAAAGACCTGCGTTGCATTCTCAGCGACAAAAAGTTTTAAAATTCACTGTCTTTCTAACGAATAATGCTTTTTCATCAAAAACTAATTAAACTTGCTCTTTCATAATCGAAGGAAAAATACACACGTTTCTTGAATGGTTATTTGTTGTTAAATACGTCCATCCGGCTCTCTGCAGCACATTTGATGTCAAGCTCTTTCCAACAAGTTCACATGTTCCAGTCGCTTTGTTGAAGTTCACTGCTCGGCAACTTGCAGACAAACACTCCAGAACGCATTCTCTTCTCCTCTTTGACGCAACACTTTTAATAATTGCTGATGTGTCACTAAAGTTTTCCAATACCACATTAAAATCGGCGTATATTTTACAGTCTAAATTTATGGAGTTTTCAAAGACTGCTGGTATTAAACACGCTAGAGTCACAATCAGTTGCGTTCGCTTCTTCATTTTAATCGTAGCAAATTTTGTGTTCCTAATCTGTGGTGAAACTCGACAGTGTGCATTTTACCAGTTAAGCACTCTGGCTTATAGGCTCATTTGCACATGAAAGGTGTCCACCTGCCTCGACTGCTGATTATATTATTAATTGACTTACCTTGATTACTGGTTATTAACTGAAGCCTTGATTTCAAAAGCTTTAGCATGACATCGAAGCATAGAATATGAAAATTTGACTTTAACTTTTAGCTCCCCATCCTTGTTTACTAAACACACGCTTTTTTCTACTATTTTACTACAGATATGATCACTGCTTTCTTAAAATGAACGCCAAATATATAAAATTTCAATAGCCAAGGTGATGTGAACCTTGCTGAGATAACAGTTTGTTATACGATTCTCCACTTGTGGTTCAGCAGCAATTTGTATTTACACCTCCTTCAGGGGGTTAAAAATCGTGTAAAAAGTGTTTACACTATAGCATCCGTCTGGTTATCCCGTTTTTAGACAACATTACCAATTCACTTGTTTTGTTGGTAGATTCTTTTGCCAGTTAGGAATCGAAATAGTATCTCCGAAACATGAGCTCGCTTATCATGTCTAGCTTCGATATATTTTTACATCATTCAATATCGATGTATAATAAAATAAAATTACATATTGCTAGTTACATTACTTACAAAACTATTTGTCTACACTGCCAAGAGGATACTGCAAGGAGCACAAGGCTGGGTTTACCAAGCGACCATAAAACATAAAGTTTTAGCAACAAATAACTATGAAAAGAAACAAGAAAAGCAAAACAAAACAAAGCCAAACAATTCATTAACTCTACAGCCAATTCGCTAAATCCCAGGACAGGTTGAAGAAATTAAATTTTATTAGCATAATTTTATTTAAAACGCTTTGTTGCATATATGTATCTTGAAGTCGCTTTCAGGCTTTCAGAATTGGAATCACCATACAGTATCATATCACGGTAAAAGAGCATTTGAAATCTTCAGCAAACCATATGGTTGCAACATTGAATTTACACTATTGAGAAGATGTCTCCTGTGTGCGTCGTAGGAATGGCAGTACGGTTAAAAGTACTCCGTATCCTCAACACCGTCGTTTGTGGGGTACCTGGGATTTGGTGTGTAACTGAAATTGCGTCTGAATTTCCGCAGATTTAGCATATTGGTCCAGACTTAGACCAGCACGTAATTGTTTGAATGTTTCAAGAGCTTTTAGGTCGTGAATATTGTAGACTGGCTTAGGAGGAGGAGAAATAATGGATGAGAGTTTGTTTTTGAAAATGCCTATTGAAGGGGATTCTCTTATTCGTGGGGAAGCTTATTCCATTCAAGCAAACTATAGGGGTATAAGGTTGTATTAAAACATGTCGTTTGCGCACTGATTTGTCCAATACAAGCTGGATAATGACGAAAATTGGAGTACTGTTTTGATGGTCCATGATAATTGCACAATTTTACACGAGATGAGCCCTTCCAAGCACCCGTAACTCCTAGTGCTGCTTAATATTGAAAATATTCTAGTTTTCCATTTGGATTGAGATGTACTGGCTGAAATCGAAATATCCAGACATTATAATCAGATCCAGTTAGTTTTAAACATTAAGTAAGAAAGTATTTTAACGCAACTACAATTAAACCTTTAAAGTATATGTGAAAAACCTTAATAAATAATTACAATACATATTACAAGTTAAAGAAATGCATAAATCGTCAAATTGAAGTAGCAGGGATTGCCTTAGAATATTAAAAAAGGCTTTATTTCCAAAATTGTCAATATTAGCTAAATGGTGAGTTTATGGCTGGAATCCTGCTTCGTGATTAGCCATTTTTGTCTGAAAGCTCACTTCAACCACTTGGCTTCTTTCAATTGCTTTCATCACGGCTTCACGGCTATAACATAAAACAAAATGGAAGATGAATAAATATGGCATACATTTTTTCGTATATAAACTTGAACTTTCAAGCCCGGCAAAACAATTAAACATTATACTAAATACTTCACTCAACTTTTTTTAAGTGAAGTTGAGTTGAGTTTAGCGCTGGTGGCAAAACGTGAATAATTTTCACTAAAATTCAATGAACTTTTTTCAACTGCGAGCTATGTTAGAAGCTTTGAGATTGTAGGGGAATATGGCGAGGAATTTTCTTTCTGTTTGTTTTGTTGTAAACATTAAAATACGATCGAGGACGCAAATCATGCAATAGTTATTTTAGTTTTAAATGATAGAACTATCTGAAAAATCACCAAAAAAGAAGTGGGTAAAAAGACAAAATGAATGAAACGACGTAAAAGGAAAACACTTTGATAACAAGGCTGTTTGTTAATAGACAGGGAATTTCGCTTAACCATCTAGCAAACTGCCTAACCGAAATTTCTAAACATTAAGGGCCTGTTTATATGGAGGAAATTATCCCACCCTCCAGTCTTTGAGCTGAGAGGTGAGATCCCCTCTTCTATAGAACCCTTGTGTTTTTCGTCTTGCGTTTAAATGGAAAATAAGCCAGCCCTGAGAGGTGGGATCTCACTGCATGAGAGTTGGGATCTCACTGAGGTGGGATGAATTTTTCCATATAAACGCTGGAAGGTGGGATGAAGTTGGAAGATGGGATGAAATGATCATTTAAAACGTGACCAAATTTCGTCCCTTCAACACATAGGCTTGAAAGTAGGATGATTTTCTCCATATACAACTGGAAGGTTGGATAGAAGCTGCATGCAAACATTCGATGATTTCATCCCACCTGCCAGATTATTGGCTGAGAGGTGGGATAAATTTGCTCATATGAACAGACTCTAAATCGTAAAAGTAAAGCCCATTGATCATTTTAAGCCCTTGGAACATTCTGGCAAGTGACTTTTAGTCACCTTTCTAGAGGCTTGATAAATGCATGAACAGCAAAATTCCTTTCGAAAATCCTTCAAAGTTTTTAAATCTGATGATACCATTGGTAAGGGCTTGAGAAAAGAGCATAAGTAATGAAATGTTAACGTGCTCTGACCTGTAATGTTTCAATTAAGCAAACAATTATGGCTGTTGAAACTGTTCATTTTGTAGAAAAAGTTGAATGATGGTACAGGCGCATTAGAACTGTGCCTTTCACGATACAAGTATAAAGTTTGGTGCAAGTACACAATTTGATATGCTGAATGAAATGAAGTGACAACTGATACTAAATGAAGTGACAACAAAATCAACCCAGCTGATAATAAACGCCCCGAATGCTATTTGTAGACTAAGGAACTTGTATTGCTGGATGTAGCACTAATTTTTTTCAACTGTAATAGTTTTAAAACTGAAACTTTGTTTTCTAGCGTAGTTCGACATGGTTAGTTAGACTGAGTTTATCTCTAGCTTGCATATTAAAGAAATCAATTACTTGATTACCTATAAAAATTACCTGTAAAAGTCACGCACCGTTGAGCTTGATTGATAATCTAACAATTTAAACCAATCAGAAACAGCTTTGATTCCAGAGCTCTAGAATCAAATGGTTGTTTTCTCGGTGTAGTGAAGCTGTTGCTAGAATCAATTTTGCTCCCTTTTTGGTTTGTGGGACAGTTATGTCAACAGCAAAGGAAAATGCCTCCATTATATCATCACTCGATTTCAGTAATCAAATCTTTTTGACATTTCTGATAGCTTTTGCTCGCAGTTTCATATGTTGTCCACTACCGCAGCTAGGCCAGCTAAAGAAATCAGCGTAATCTTTTAAGACGGGAAGACCAATTGCTCACATTAGTAAATCATTGAGGAAACAGTCCACCTTTAATCTCACTTAATACGTGTAGAAGTATCCCCATTTCATACTTTGGGAGATTTGGCTGTAATATGTAGCTCGTTGGGAAAAGGGCAATATTTCGAAACATTTTGGCCACGCATATCCTAAAAGATTAAAAGGAAATATCTCCAAAATAGGATCTGACATTGAAACAGAGCAGCAAATCTAGTGCAGAGCAATTTTGCAAAGTTCACTGTGAAATGCAAGGCATCAATTCTTTAACTCAACATTTTTATTGTGTAAATATTTAGATATACCACATGGAAAATGAAATTGAAAGCTAATATTTTCATGGGGAGGAGTTAAAAAGTGCTATTTTTAGAATTTCGAAAAAACATGGAATTTTAATTAAAATTTCAACTTTCTGATTTCCGTGCTCTAATCATAAGGTCGAGACCTTCAGCATTTTTTTATTTAGACACTCAGCTGCTTTTAAGCAAGCACAGGTCAAGTGGACAGCCAAAACCCACTTACGCGAGAAAGGAAAGTAATTGTTGTTTGACAAATACGTCAAAGAAAATGTCGAATCTAGAATGAAATATATGTTCATTCTACGGCTTGATTTTAATTAAAGAATTTTGTATCTTGTAGAACCAGTTTTGGATATGAACCAGTATTTGTTTGAAGGTCGGTTGGCTTTTCAAAATTTTGCATCATATTCACATGCGCAGTTAAAGTCAATGTTATTGTTTTCACGTCGCATGATAGATATATCACGTGGTAGGAACATTCGTGGTATTTATGGGAATACGCTAATCTCGAGTAAAAAGAATAAGAAAATTTAGAGAAAAGTGAGTCAAACAAAGAATGAAAAAGAAACTCTGGTTTATATGTTGCAACTCAGATTGATAATAAGTTGATTAAAATGCTTTAAAGAGCCAATACATGTAAATTATGCCTTCACCCTAATGTGCATGTCCATATGATGCACTTTCTCAATGGTAAAGACACATGGAAAGACTAGTAGCCATGAACAATAGGAATTTAGATTCGTCTCCACAACAATTACACGTTATAAGATAAAATAATATGATCAAAGGGCATTTGCTAGAATGGGTTTGCGCCTAGGGTCAATGACCATATTTTGTATTGTACGTGGTTTGGAAATTTTTGCATTCTTATCAGCATAGAAAAACTATTCTATAGTACTTTACGCGCGACGTTCGTCGTTCGATAGGAAATTCAATCGGTTCTTTATTGTGGCTTTAGATAAATGTTTTAATCTCCATTTTTTAAGACAATATCAACAACTGCATATATAACCTTAATATACCTTAACATAGCTTAAAACATATGTAATAACACGGTTTTCTTATAAATAACCACTTCTTAAGGAACCTACAAGTAGAAGGCAGAAAACATTTTTGAGAATCGATAAAAATGCAAACAATCAAGAGTTTGGAAGCCAGCTCCATTCATTTAGAGTTAAAAAAATACAATTTTTGTGTTACGAAGGTAGCTATCGAGTGCTTCATCATGTAATTTTGAGTGTTTCACTTTTCCTATTGATTAAATTTTCACCTTTTCTTATATCAAAGGTCCTTTTAGTCTTCTTTCTGTTTTTCATCTTGTTTTCTAGCTACAATTAAGAATCTACAGTTAACAAGACAGATTTTCAATTCCCTATGTGCAATTTTTGATGTATGTAAAATTCAAATGATATTCAATTCGATGTATGTAAAAATATCAATGCGAATGATATTCAATTCGATGTATGTAACATATTAATTCGAATGATATTTAATTCGGTGTAAGTAGCGTATGATTTCGAATGATATTCAGTTCGATGTATGTAACATATGAATTCGAATGATATTCAATTCGATGTTAGTAGCATATGATTTCAAATGATATTCAGCTCGATGTATGTAACATATGATTTCGAATGATATTCAATTCGATGTATGTAACATATGATTTCGAATGATAGTCAATTCGATGTATGTAGCATATGATTTCGAATGATATTCAATTCGATGTATGTAACATATGATTTCGAATGATATTCAATTCGATGAATGTTACATATGATTTCGAATGATATTCAATTCGATGTATGTAACATATGATTTCGAATGATATTCAATTCGATGTATGTAACATATGATTTCGAATGATATTCAATTCGATGTATGTAACATATGATTTCGAATGATATTCAATTCGATGTATGTAGCATATGATTTCGAATGATATTCAATTCGATGTATGTAGCATATGATTTCGAATGATATTCAATTCGATGTATGTAGCATATGATTTCGAATGATATTCAATTCGATGTATGTAGCATATGATTTCGAATGATATTCAATTCGATGTATGTAGCATATGATTTCGAATGATATTCAATTCGATGTATGTAGCATATGATTTCGAATGATATTCAATTCGATGTATGTAGCATATGATTTCGAATGATATTCAATTCGATGTATGTAGCATATGATTTCGAATGATATTCAATTCGATGTTGTAACATATGATTTCGAATGATATTCAATTCGATGTATGTAGCATATGATTTCAAATGATATTCAGCTCGATGTATGTAACATATGATTTCGAATGATATTCAATTCGATGAATGTTACATATGAATTCGAATGATATTTAATTCGATGTAAGTAGCGTATGATTTCGAATAATATTCAGTTCGATGTATGTAACATATGATTTGGAATGATATTCAATTTGATGTATGTAACATATGATTTCGAATGATATTCAATTCGATGAATGTTACATATGAATTCGAATGATATTTAATTCGATGTAAGTAGCATATGATTTCGAATAATATTCAGTTCGATGTATGTAACATATGATTTGAATGATATTCAATTCGATTCAATTTGATGTATGTAACATATGATTTCGAATGATATTCAATTCGATGAATGTTACATATGAATTCGAATGATATTCAATTCGATGTATGTGAGCATATGATTTCGAATGATATTCAATTCGATGTATGTAACATATGATTTCGAATGATATTCAATTCGATGTATGTAACATATGATTTCGAATGATATTCAATTCGATGTATGTAGCATATGATTTCGAATGATATTCAATTCGATGTATGTAACATATGATTTCGAATGATATTCAATTCGATGTATGTAGCATATGATTTCGAATGATATTCAATTCGATGAATGTAGCATATGATTTCGAATGATATTCAATTCGATGTATGTAGCATATGATTTCGAATGATCTTCAATTCTTTCTTACGATTTCAATATCGGTGTGTATTACGTCCTTTCAGTAATCGACTACCTGCTCCCCTCTCATTCGGAGGGCTTTCGGTACACCACAGATAGAAAGATAAATAGATATAGATCAGCTTTCTTCCAAAATATTGTACTTTTCTGCACATTTCCAAAACTTTGAAGGAAAGTTTGAAGATAGCTAAATGAGGGGCGCCACTTTGACCCTTTAACCCCTGCCCCCTTTGATCTCATCTCCAGCAAGCCACTGACGGTTCAACAACAGTAAGCTGGAGGCAGGTCATCGAGCGAAGTAGTAGTTTTGAGAAAGGCAAATAAAGTGTATAAAGTAAGAGGAGTTTACCATTGTTGCACTTGGAACTTTCTTTAAAAGGCGTAAAGATCATACTATGGATAATTGTTGTATTCTTGATTATTGTTTTCTGTAGGAAGGTCCGCGACATAAAGTAGACATGTTGTCTCAACAGAACATAACATGAACATAACATTCTCACGCCTATATACACTGGAGTCTGGGTCAGAGTGTCCAATACTACAATAATTTTAATGAAATTCCATTTCTTAAAACTTTAATTCAAATGATACCAGGACGAATTTTCGAACATTATTTCATCTGGAGGCTCGTCAAAGCGTTTCTGAGCTCTGTATTCTATACAAATTATCTAAAAGGGAGTTGAGGTTCCCGTCTTATCACAGCAGTTGCGTTTTATGGAGACGCATCTTCATAACCTATCTTTATATCGATGTTTCTCGATTCAAATATAAATAATTCTAGGAAGGAGATGGTTTATCAATCCCAAAAATTGTTTAGGTTAAAAACGATTGGAACACGAAACATGAATTTTACAAGCTCTTCAATAGGATTCAATACACAGTCTCCTCCGATAGAACAGCTCAACAGCACTGCGATGTTTGGTCTGAAAAACTGGTGGCGGCAGTCATCTTGCTCTTATAGTTGGAGAGCACGTGGTATTATATCTGATACCAACTATTTCCATCTACCACTTAATTCTATCTATCCACCAATACGAGTTGGCATCTGTAACTAAAGACTCTTGAAATGTATCAGTAATTATTATGACTATTTGTTTTCAGTCAGTTAAACAACCGTGTAGGATGAATATTACCATCGGGGGTGCGAGGGGGGATGGTTGTATGATCTTTCACATTCTGCATGAAGCGAATATGAATCAAAAATAAAAACCTTTCCACAAAACGCCTTTAAACTAATTAGCTTGCCTTCAGGCTTAAGTAACTAAAGGTTGAATTCTCGGGCTGCGTTTACACGATACCGGATTGCTTTTCATATCGAATTGGTCTCAGCTATCCGATATGAAAAGCATACCGTTTGGACTGCGTTTACACGATACCGGATTGATATTCATACCGTTTTCATCCTGTTCACACGACAACGCTCCGCTATTCACTGTGCAGCATACTTCTTTTGTTTCGATTTTTAGCAATGTAAAATTCTGGTGATTTCGTTAGTCTACTGAGGAGAGGAAGGCCTCGGGAAAAAATTGTCACTTTAGTATAGAATATGAGTCCTGGCCAGTGGCATAGAAGAAGAAAATGTAAGCAGAAGGGGGAATCAGAAGTCGAATTGCAGCCTGAATCGGTAAAGGCATATGACAGTGAATGCCTTTTCGAGGGAAGGATTGAAAAGATGTAATGTCGAATGATGACAAGATAGAACAGTTTTTGGCGAACGTTACCCGAAGGGTAAAGATGTAGAATCCGTTGATGAAAATTTTCCTTGAGACTCAGAACGAGGTTCCGGAGAGAAAGCGTATCGGATTCACCCGCTTACACGAGATGCAATGTGGTACGGGACGTATCGGATCATTTTTCATACCACTCTCACAGCGGAGTGATTTCACTCCGCAAAAGTGGTACGGGACGTATCGGATTAATGCGGGGCCGTGTAAACGGGACCCCTATCCGATATGAAAAGTAATCCGATACGTTATTTATCGTGTAAACGCAGCCTCGATAGTTCCAGGGACGTAACGACTGAAAACGATAACTACCATACGAAGAGTAATTTTTGATAGGTGCAACATGAAATTGTCCTGTTTTTTTTACACCAAACCACTCAGCAAAGCGAGCACAGCTTGGCCTGTACCGCATCAAGCACTATTTCTAAAAGACTGGGAAAGAATATTTTCATTAAAAATAGTTCAATGCTCATTAAGTAACATGGTCACGTCTTAGTTTTAGGAAATTGAATGCGCTAATCATATGTAAGTAATAATGTAGCTTAACTGTGATGCATGCTCTTCATTTTTTGGTGGGCATGCTAAAGTACAAATGTCAATATTTGAAGGCAACTCATATAATGGGAAGAGTGTTTACACCAGAAATAACATCCAAAGCTTTTAGCCAACAAGAACTAAAATGACATGAACGGGCTGGATACGATATTCTTCCGCTTTTGTTCTTTTAGATGAAGAAACACTAGTAAGGTCTAACTAGAATACTTGCAAACATACCTGGAACGCTCTCGGAGGATTGGGCATTTTGTCTTTAGGGACATGTTTTTCAATCGCTTCTGTCGTTTTTCGGTGATGGAACAGAATATACATTTTGCAGCACTTCCTAGCATAGTGAACAAATCTTGATTGGTTGTTAGCGAGATCCCCTTCTTGGGAATCCTCCAAGAAATCCACCAATCACATTGCTAGAACCAACTTCTAGGGGCCAATTTCGAGCGCATTCACAATCCCTCGTTTACAAAAACCCGGTTTAAAATTCGTCAACATATTTTGATACTTTTTTCCTGCTAAAATAATCTTAAATCTTGTATCTATTTAATTCTACCCTGCACATGCTTGATCTTTCTTGATTGAACAATTATTGCGATTAAATTACAATGCAAGTTATAGTTACTTCTGTCTACTATGCTGCACTTCATCTGATGTTTTGCATGTCCCTTGATCAACCCTCTTTTTCAATCCTATATAAATCATCTGTCATTTACTTTTAATCAATGATTCACGCTCACGATATAGCATCTCTTAGTCTTCTAATACCATCAGCGGTCTTATTGTAATAGCAATAATAATGAAAATAATACACGAATATTCAAATAGGATAGCCTATCAGAACATTTGATACTGTTATCGTTATCATTAAGGTCCTACTAGCTTAAAGGTTACAGATAATTATTTATCTAAAGATAAAAAAGTTTAAATCAAAATACAAATGAAACTTTGATGCTTGTAAAATTAAGTGTTGTTAAAACGGCTATGTAAAAACTGTCTAAAAAGAACTCGGGACTCGATTTTTCTTGCATATAAAGGCAAGCTGTTGAACTCTTTTACGGCCAAGAAATAAAGTCCCTTTTGACCGAAGTCCGTTTTCATTAGCAGCAAACTTGCTGATAGTTTCTTATTCTTGTGTTTTTCCCCAGTTTTTTTTTCAGTGAAATAATCTGTCATCACATCACAGAAATTATTCTGTAGGTTATCAAGAAACAAACGTACAGGCTTTTTTAAATAACTTGATCAATTTTCGGAATTCATAGGTCAACCTACCTTCAAAGTTTTTGATTCTGTCGTTGTATAACTGAGATTGTCTCAAGATCCAATAGATGACCAGGGAGCTGCAACAAGATCTAGACCTTATCTTATAAAGGTATGCAACAATGACATGTATTCCCCTTTCTACTCTGGGTCCCCCCTGGGTACAACAGCCTCTGTGAAAGAGATGGTCGAACAGTGGTCTGACAGCTCTCGTCTTACTGCTCTTGCTCTTTCAATGAGGCTTTGGCACCAGTGGTACCGTAAATCCTTAAATTACCCCCCCCCCCCTGAGAGCTTATTTATTATTGATATTTTTGGATGGGGATTATTCGAGGAAGGCTTATACGAGGGGTGGGGGTTTCTAAAATTATATATGACATTAAAAAGACATAATTAAATGACCCCGTTTATTTTAGTAAGAATTTATTTATGAACATTTAATCAACTATTACCAAAGGAGGAATTTTTGCGAGAGGGGGCCAATTCAAAGATTTATGGTAGCAGTGGGGGCTCTTTCAAAGAGGGGGGCTTATTAACAATTTGAAGTTCTAAGATGAGGACTTATTTGAGGGAGGGTGCAATTTGAGGATTTACTGTCCCCTTTCAGGAAAGCTAGCTCTAACAATGACCTCATTTATAGTGTCTCATTTTAGTTAGTGCCCACTTGTATGGATGTTCCATGGTAGTATGATAAAATAAACATGATTCATGAAGCATCCCCAATTTTGATCGAAAAAACAAAATTACGAGAGAAATTTACAGCTGCTCTTGATCGAGATATACAAAACTATAAATAACTTGAATCCAATATTAATGGATGATTTTTTAGTCAAGAAACCTTAATAATGAATTTGAGCAAACAACAACATTTTGCAAAATAGAAAGAGGACAAAATTTTGCACAGAGTCCATAAGATTTATTGGCCAAAAATATGGCAAAAGCTACCTACTGAAATTAAAAGACCCTACCACTACATGTCTTTAAACAAATCATAAAATCTTTCAAAAACTCCAAGTGCAGCTGTAAATTTTGCAAAGCATATATTTACATTTAGGCTTTTTATAGATTATTACTTTTTATGAATAATCACGTTCATGGTAAATAGTTGGCTTAAATTAGCTTGATGCTTAATACACAAAATAATTATTGCCAACTGTATATCAATTATTTATTATTATTGTGTGATTCTCTTCAGTCCATTGATGCTCTTCTGGATAATCTTTGTCATGTCTCACCTACTTCCTGCAGCTTAGAAACACAGCACTTTCCATAATATGTGAGCTGTTCCCAGGATGGCCGACAACTGTGCACTTCCAACGATGTCAGGAATGTCCAATTTCCTATGCCAGGTCTTTGCGTTCTATGAGATTGTTCCAAGTGCACCAACCACGATTAGTATTACTGTCACTTTTGATGCTCTTTGCTCTGTGGATTATCTAAATATCGATTGCTAGATTTTGATATTTGGTCACCTTCTTGTCCTCAGTTTTGATAATGTTCTGATCCGCTGGTACAGCTATGTCAATTATTGTCCACTCCTCTGTATCTTTCCGCACTAGGGTAATATCCGGTGGATTATTCTGCAGCTTTCTACTAGTTTAATCATGTCCCAGATCATTTGAGCATCTCTGTTCTCTGCAACTGTCAATGGCTGATGACCATACCACTTGTCAGTATATTTTATCCCGCACTTTCTGCAATCTCAGTTCAGATGTATCCGTTGTAATTCCTAGAGAGCAAGTTGCACCAGCAACTTGGTCTCTAGGTCTCTAGGACTTGCCTGACACTGTCTGACTTTATCAATTCACTACAGTTTTCTATCTTCTCCTGCTCTTTCAATTCAACTCTTTTGTCCCCGGGTACAGCAATATCCACAATCTGACACTTCCATTCATCTTTGTACACCATCACAATGTCAGGCCTTTTGTGTTGGATGACATGATCTGTTTGGATGCTAAAGTCCCATAAAATTCTTACCCTGTCATTCTCCATTACATTTTTAGATTTGTGGTTGTATCACTTAGCTTCTGCTGTGAGCTCAAACTTCTGACCTAGTTCTAGATGTACAATTCTTGCAATGCTATCGTGTCTTTGTTTATACACATTCTGCGCAGGATTTTTACACTGTGCTACCAGGTTGCTCATCCCTTTCCCGCACCTTCTACACTTCAACGAAACATCTTGTCCATCAATGTTCTTCTTTATCCAGTTGGTTCTGAGGGCTTGCTACTGCGCTGCAAAAATCAGACCCTAAGTTTCTTTCTTTTGGTAGCCTTTTCTTATTCATCCCCATGTATCTTCACTTCTAATCTTCTATTACTATTCTTATTATTTTTATCATTATTATTATTATTATTGCAGCTTCTATCTTGCAAATTCCTTCAGTGCAAAGTCACCTATCGACGTTCTCTAAAGCACTCGAAACATGATCAAATCAAACATCTTAAGCAAAACACCGCATACGGAAAGAATATCCAATATGATCAATACATGAACACAAAGGCAGTTTTGAAAGAAATTAGAAGCTAGCATAAAGGCAAACTAGAAAACCAGCTCGCAAGCCAAGGAACTATAATCTCCTTTCCGCTAGAGAATTCTCTGAAACAGTTCAATAGCCTCTGGTCGACTTCACAAAGCTCTTTGCCTAAAACATATTCAACTTCTCAATAAGATACCTCAACAACACGCTTTCTAATAGGAATAATCTCTTTAAATGGAACTTATCTAAAACCTCCACATGTTCTTTTTGCCTCCTTCCAGAAACGCTGCTTCATGTCGAAGCTGGCTGTAAGATATACCTTGAAAATGGACGCTACATTTGGAGACATAACTCCGCACTAAACTTTCGGGTAAAAACACACAGCCTCTCTCCAACACATTTTTATATGCTGATCTTCCATCTCATCTTACCCCATCCATTATAACATGTGATTCTTTGCGACCTGACCTTCGAATCACCTACTTTATATTCTGCCATAGAAACAAACCTTGGCCTAACCCAGAGCTTCTTTTCATCTAGTATTCTATCTTCACCTATACCACAACCACCATTACAATCTTAATTGCCATTATCAATATCGTCACCACTTTTGTCATCTTCATAAGCATTATCAACATCGTCAGCGTCACCATCATTACATCATCATGCTTATATTAATGCTGTGTACAACTGTCATTTTCTTCTCGCACTTGTAATGGTTTTTTTTTCAATGTAAGTGTGCCACACACAAACAACCTTGTAATAATGAGGTTTTGTTTTTCAAAATGAAATGACAACTGGTTTAAAATTTATTGACAAAATGACAAATAATTTGTTGTTATTATTTAGTCGGAAAGTGCTTGCGTAACTTGAAGCAAAAATATACAATTGATTATTTATATACAATTGTTTGAACAATTCATAGATCGGCGATAGGCGAACAGGGCTTTTGGTAGAGCAGCGATGCCCGGGTCGTCTCACTCGCTCGCTCGCATACTCTTTGACTCTATTCATAGAACATTAATTTGTACTGTCCACCCACTGACCATGAGGGATTGTCAATCTCTGTCATTGATTTGTGACAAAGGAGAGCATCTAGAATTTAACCCTTCTCTATAGTTTTACGGTCAAGTTTTAAAAAGGTGAGATGTTAGCGGTCGCTGGTTACTCTGCGCTCTCCCCAGGCTTACGATATAGCACGTGCGATGAGGTGTGATTATTGTAGTTTTTTTGTTGGGTAGTTAGGTTTTTGAGTTAAGCATGAGTGATGATGAAAATGTTCCTGATAATTGTGTGGTAGTTGTTCTTTGGTCAAATAATTTCAACCCACACTGTTTATAGTTTACACTGCGTGAAGTACGAAAAGCTCTTTTTTATACTATGTTTCCGTTATTTTGTGCAATCTTAAAGTATTAAATAAAGGAACTACTAATCTATAGGCTCTGTTAAGACACCATTAGGTACGCCATTCAAATTCATAAACAGAATTACAATTTCACAAGCAAAGATTTGTTAGAGAACGTTATTCGTAAATTGTTGTCGATGATATCGTTGGTGTTGTTGTATTTGCCGTTGTTGTTATGTTGGTCGTTTAGATCAGCGGTCGTTTGTGTTGTATTTTTCGTTGTTGTCGTTGTTGCTGTTGCTGGTTTTGTTTCGATGATGTCGCTAGTGCTTTTCAAGATCTTTTTCCTAACCACTTCCCACTGCATGATTGTCTTAAGGAACCAAAGAAAGTTCCATGCTCCAATGTTGCAACAAAAATGTTTCCCTTGCTCTTGCTTAGCAGGTGGTGTGGGGGAGATTTCCCTAAGTTTAAAACTAAATTTGCTGCAGGATTAACCTTCTATAAAGATTTTGTTTAGTTTAAAATTGAGCTTTTGATCACGAGTTGAAGGCACTTGGCTCAATTTTCACCTACTTCTTTTTTCAAACTTCCTATTTTGAGGCGTAAGATTTGGTATGACTATGGCATGGCTGTACGCAAATGAACAACTGAATCTATTAAGAACTTGCGTTGTTCAATTGTCGTTGTTATAGATCAGCTGGAATACTAATTGACGCCCACTTTTGTGCAAGCAGGTGACTGGAGGATATATTTTGTCAAAAATGCAACAAAATCAGTCTCGTTTTATCCTGTTTGCATAGCTGTCGAAACAAATTGGTCTCTGGATATCTTTATAAAGAATTCTTAGTGCAGTTTGCTTTACGAAAGTTGCTTTCATAAAATTGGAATAATACTAAATTGAAAACTGAAGTGAAGTATGTGAACTGGCATTTATGAAAGACAGATATGTTATGTAAGAATAAAAGAAAGGGCCTAAAATGAGAATGATAGGCCCAGCCAAATTGTGTTGGATGAAGATCGACCCTTATAAAATAGTTATCAATATTTCTAGAGAAAATGGAGCAAAGCGCCAAAGAAATGAAACACAATGTCGAAATGAACAAAATTGTCAAATTTCGAGTCGCGACCAGGGGGCTCAAAAGGAAATTTCAGGTAAAATCCGCTCGGTGGAAAAACGCTTTAGGTATTTCAGAGACCTTCATGTCATAAAATCAATAAAGGATCAAGCAAAGGTAGTTGCTCTGTTTTTAAATATGTTGTTTCCTTGATATGAATGAAGGTAAACAAACTAATGATTTGAAGATTTGAAGATTTCTTGTTGGCACTAAATCTAAAAATCCAGGCCCTCTTTAGGTAAAATTATGTCTTGTGTCCATTTCCCCTAAAGTTTCTCGGTAGAAGCGTCAACTGCATTTCACTATGAGCTCCAGATTTTGTTTTAACATTCTAAAGGCATGCTAAGATGGAAAAAGGGATCTTATTTGACAACCATTGCTGCTTGCTACCTAGCTTTAGAGGTAACAGACTTTAGAAGTTTTAATCTGCTGTTCAATTTGTTTGCAAAAAAATAATTTTCAATAGGACAAGGGGAGATGTCTTTAATGAAATGTGCTTAAAAGAGTGCATTTTCCAGAGAACTTGAAGCATCAAAATTTGAAAATTTCCTGCTCCTTCAGCGGCAACCATGGCGCCGCCTCCAGTAGTAACTATATCTTTTGCCCGTTCTGATATAGAGACTTGAAAAATCTTAGGAAAGTCCGTTATTATCATATAAAAATGAAAGTTGCGAATTATATACAGAGTTAAATTGACAAAATGTATTGCAGAGATTTGTGACAGCAACTAAAGAATTTCAGGCAACAATCTTTTAATCAGGTAAATTTGCAGTCCACACCCTCCCCAACAAGACTTGTCTCGTGACGGCCCTGGACGTCCCTGAATATCTCAACTCAATTTTTTACCTTCCAGAGCAATAAAACCAGAGCTTTTTACCAACAGATTTCAACCATATTATCTGAGGAAGATAGGATTTATGTAGCATAACAAAAATACGAACTCGTATCTAAAAAAGGTTGTGCATCTGAAGGAATAATTCTGCATGATTAGCTTTCTTAGTTTCTCTAAACCTGATTTATCTGGTCATGCAGCTGTTGTTAAGTAAAAAATGTAAAAACTACGGTAGCAAAAATGCTAAACGGACTCAAACAGGACACTTGCGATGAAAGATAAAGCTATGAAGAGGAAAAACACTGCAATGCGTCGAGAAAAACATAACGACCACTAAAAGAGTGAGTTTACTGAGTGTCAAGAGCTGTCTCAGTGCTACTAAATTGCACCTGCTGTCAGTTGCTATTGTGAAAAATTCCAGTTCTAGGCTCAGAGTCAGCAGATGGCTAGTTCTCCAAGTCAATAGCAATTTATAATATTTGCTTTTAATACAAAACAGATTTTTAGCTCTTAGGCAAATTTAGATCTTTGTTTTCCTTGGTTTCACCAGTAGCTTATTGCTACAACAGGTCTATAAAATTGTCAAGCTATAAATGTATGCGTGATGGGTGGGAAGCTCGAACCAGAAATGCAAACATTGTATTAAACGTCACTTGACTGAATTTCTTGTGGACCGTTGAGATGATGCACTATATCGAAGTATTACCTGATGCACGAGAAACTCATTGGCCTTTTTCAGCTGCACCTGTGATTAAAGTAGATTGACTAATGCAGATGTTATACTCAACCTTTTAATCTGCGCTGCTCAGTGGATCATCTCAGTAAGACCTGGGAGACAAACTCTATGCTGCAACAAGACAGTAATAAGATGGGCTTATCTTCGAGCGAAACAAACTGCACGCATCTCTCTTTAAATATCGCAAGAGGCGGTCACGTTCATACCAATGTTGTTATATTGATCGTTCTCGATGTATTTGTGACAATCGCGACGATAATAGCAAATGGACTTTTCTTAGTTATCCTCTGCAAGTCACGGCGATTACATGTACCTTCGAACATCCTTGTTGGTGCTCTTTGCTGGTCCGATCTTATTGTTGGAATGGTTGCTCAAATGTTTTACCTGATGATATTATTTTTGATCGAAGGAGATGAGATAGTGTCTGATGTACTGTTGAATTCTTTTCATATTTTGTTCACTCTCTGCAGTGGCTCATCGTGTTTGATTGTGGCAGTTATAAGTCTGGATCGCTATACGGCAGTGTCTCACCCTTACAAATACAGAAGATATGCAACTTGCAAGACCCATGTTTTTATTGTCACAATTTTGTGCTTAATTTGGCTTATATTTACTTTGTCACACATTTCAAATTCGTCAGCGTTTCAAAATTTTCAATATACATTGTTCGCACTCATTTTCATTGTTATTCTGACCGTAATTTTTACATACTTAAGCATTTACCTTATAATCAGAAAGCACAGAAGAACGGTTCCCATGCTGGGAAGGATCGATGGCAACGAAAGAAGAGAGCTGTTTCATGTACGAAGAGAAAAGGAAAGATCCTATGCTATGTTGCCGATTATCGGAATCTTTCTTTTGCTACACTTGCCATACCTGGCTTTCTCACTCTACTTCATCGTTTGGCCAGAAACTGTTTGTAGCGATTCGTTGCTTTTGATGTATCTCTGGGATGAATTTTTCTTGCTTTTAAGCAGCCTAACAAATCCTTTGGTGTACTGCTTGCAGAGAAGCGAGTTCAGGATATCAGCTCTACGTATTTTTTCTGGATCGAATTGAAAAGGAAGACATCTGCAGCAAAGTAGCTTTCTTTGATTTTCTTTGTCAATCGAATGTCTAGCTTTGATAAAAGGATTGGAAAAGGTTTTTAATTATCAGTAACGCTACTTACTCATGTCTTAGTTTTTAAAGTAATCCTGCTAAAGCAATTTTGCCACATCGAAGTATTTTTATCAAGCATTTTACATTGACGACTTTGTTGTCTTATGCTTAAATATACTCAGGATATACACTTAGTGAACAAAAGAATTGCACAAGTTTGACCATTGCGACCGCGTTGTCAACAACAACAAAGTTTTAACTTTTTATTGGTCAGTCTCCCAGCTTTGAAACCCTTGTGAGACTTAAACTTTTTTGAAAAGCTTAGTAACAAGTTCTGTCAATCACGATATGATAAGTTCAGAAAAACATTTGCAAGATAGCATTTAGGTTTTGAAGTACCAAGTTGATCATAAATGGCCTTCTATTTGGTGGAAAGTGGCATATTTTAAGCCATTTTATTTTGTCCATTCATTTACAGCTATTGAGGCACTCGAGTGAACCTGTTTATCGCGGGAATTTCGGTATTTTAATTTAACGAGAGGACGAAATGCTGTTTTACGGAATTTTCAGCATTATTTGTTCCCTTTACAAAATCACAATCGGTTGGAAAAGATGGACATTACGATTTGTGCCACACTTTACTGATTGAATTTTGCTGCAACATATCACGAAGCGGGTGCTGCAATTAGGCCCCTTTGTGGCTTCAAAAATTCCCGACCAAAACATTTAGCAGATTCTCCAACCAAAGTGAGGAAAATGAGCAGTTCTAGACACCCAAGCATAAAGTAAGTACCCCCGAGTTCATTGTAATAAGATATCGCAAACTGGAGCAAAAATGAACTTTTTTATTGCAAATGTTTCACCGGTACTTCAATCATCATGGTGTTGTTGCGACATGTCGATATTGTTTAGAAATAGGCGAAAATCAAGAGTCATCTTTCATTTACTATTTTCACCATCAAACCTTGATAAATTTTCCAACAAACTCCAGTTGAAAAGTCATCTTATAACTTTTATGAAACTTGAACTTTGGTTCGCTAAAAATTTTTGCTGCGATGCGGCCATTTCTGTTTCAGCCTGTGCAATACTTTTGCTCACTAAGTGTTTATTTAACTAAACCGATTCAATAATATGGAAAGACCAAGAAAGTTTGCAATATTCACCAAAAATGACACTTTCCAAATTGTTTATAGGGTCTTGCTACTTCTTTACATTGTGAATCAAAATAAATGGCAACGTTTAGTAAAGGAAGCTGAACTGTTTCGCCGTTTTATCCCAATAATTTCTAAAAGAATTGAAACAATATTCAGCCAATTTTCGGCAAATATTTACAAATGGGCTTTGCAGGTTTTGAAGAGTGTCACGCGATGCTAATTGGTTCATATTGCCCAGCCTCTCAGTGACATAATATTGCGTGTTGGTTTTTATGTGCAGTGAACCGATATGAGGTTATATTCTAGTTAGGAATTTGAGCGCAGCAAGCCTGGTACCGCCAGCTAGAATTCAAAACCCTTGTTTTACGCAATGAAAAGGAAAACCTAGAATATACTTACATAAAGTACTTAAAGGAAAGTAACAAGTGAGAAAGAAATTTAGTATGAATATACCAAACTATTATCAATATTTTGCTTGGAGGTGTCTGCTAAAGGAGTCAGCCACTCTATTTGGTCAACAATCTTACTTTGCTGAAAATAACTTCCCTCTTTGTCAGTATGAATATCAGAGAACAGGAAATGAATAAGCGTCTCATGTTGAAAATGGTTTTTAGTGATCCTTTGACGGTTTAAAATGGTTGCCTGGGTCATGGTCAAACCAAATTTTTAATGATTTTCTATTGTTAGAGCAATCGGTTATTGTAGTGCTCTTTAGATAAACAAACGTTTGCCGCCGCAGCTAATTTCCCTTGGCAAAGGCTATGAAATTTCTCGCGAGCGACAATACAACTTCAAAGGCGAATGAAGGGAAATAAGTTGCGCGTGTAAACATTCTACACCACCGGTTTGATGCGTCTGTAGCTGTGTTAACACCGATAAGATGACTGTTGTTTTTGTGTTTGGAGGAAAGAAAGTTACGATAATGAGTTTTGGCAATAGATTATCTTTTAAGGCTAATATGATTGGTTAGTTATATCATTTTTATTTTATGAAACAATCAGCTCTGTTTTCTAGCCAATAAAGAAAACTAGCAAGTTAATAAATAACTTTACTTTATGGATGCTGCAAATTTATTCAAAACAATTGCAGTTCAAAAGACGCCATGGAATTTCACGCGTCATATCATCAAATTTGCACCGAGGAAAGAAGAACGCCTCACTTATAGAAGCTCTAAAGTCTTTTAAAAAGGGTCCCAGGAACCGCACCACAAAGTAGTAGTGCTGGGTTCTGGCAAATTTTGTGTCATCCTGCAGTAAATAAATAACTCGATGTGTCATCCTGCAAAATGGTTGTGAATAACTATGCATAAACCATTTAAATACTTCATGTCAGAACTGTAAAATAGTCATTGTCATAGACTATAGTTATGAAAGATGTTAAAACTTTCAAAAATTTGCCAACATTTTATCGAAACTGCGTTTTCAACTACTATCCGTACCAATCTGCTATGAAATTATTGACATTCATTGACTTCTTTTTCTAATTCAAGGCTGGCTAGTTTTTAAGTTGCTAGCTAGGACAAAATTATAACTTCCTGCCTTTTCCATCCAGCCATAGAGGACAGCTGTAACATCCAAATGCAATATAACACTTATTGATTCTAATATCAAAGCTTCTGAACGTGATATTGCCTTTGCAATTAGGAGTAAAGTCTAGAACGTGCTCCATTCCCATGGCCTTTGCAATTAGGAGTAAAGTCTAGTATCGGTAACAGTCTGCTTTTACAAACAATCTTTTCATGAGAAAGGTATTTAAAATTTCCATTACTGGATGACACCCAGGGGCGGACTGGCTGGTCGGGCTATTCGGGCGATCGAACATGGTTAGCAGAACATGGTTAATGGCTTTGAAAAAAGCAAACATTTTACGACATACTAAAAGCTTTTTCGTCTGACACTCCTCAGAGCATAAAACGTCAGAATAGGTTCCGAAAAAACACGATGGAAAAATATATACCCAGTTGTGGATCGAAATAGGCCAAACAGAAAAACGCAAGCACAAGACTGGTATAGTTAACCAATCAGTGCCGCGAGCCTAAAGAAAAATTACCAATGGAGTCCGAGAGAGAAAACGAACTCCTTTTGTCTACACAATGGCGGCTTTTTCGTTAACCATGTTCTGTTAACCATGTTCTGTTAACCATGTTCTGTTAACCATGTTCTGTTAACCATGTTCTATTAACCATGTTCTGTTAACCATGTTCTGTTAACCATGTTCTATTAACCATGTTCTGTTAACCATGTTCTGTTAACCATTCATCCATGCACAAAATTACTGAATTTGAAAACTTGTTTTCCGTACAGACCAATATTTACTAGCATTTTCCGAGGAACTTTTTATTTGCTATTATTATGGGCCGGTTTGATCAAAATGTGCCCGGGCCGAAAAAAATTGCCAGTCCGCCTCTGATGACACCTATGCCATTATCAAAACAGAGACTGGGTGTGATATTGTTCTAAAACACCTTAATGGTCTTTATCCAGCCCTACTGTTTACTTCTGAAAAGGAAGATAACAATTCCATGTCATTTTCAGAAGTTTTGGTTGAAATGTGTCTGGAACTGGATTTTTTACCAGTGTAAACCGTAAGCTTACTTTTTTAGAGTTATACACTCAATGGATTTCGCTTTGACCAAAACAAAGGAAAATCAACCTTAACGTTAACCCAAAACAAAGTAAAATCAATATGTTAACTAATGGGACACTTTTGAATTGTTCAAAGTCTAAACTCGATTCAAAACTTGATCAAATGAAAAAGATCTTTCTGGAAAACGGCTTTTACTTACATTAAGGCAGTGTCGTGCTGGCAGGAGGCAAGGGGGCAATTGCCCCCCTGCCGATCAAATATCAGGGGCGCCAAAATGAATTTTCACTTTGTAGGGGCGCTGAAGGCCCCCTTGACAAATAGCTAGCAAGCAAGGAAGAATTTGATAAAAGAACCCAACAATACTAAAAGCGAAAAGAACAAGAATCACCTTGCAACATACCATTCCTTTTTTCACTAACTTTGATGCGCTTTACAATGTTCACCATCTCAATATCGCACGCTAAATCTAAATGATTTTTGCACAAAGTAGATGCCGGAGAGGTTTACCAAGGTAGGAGGTGTTTTAAGGAACCCGCCGATAACGTTAGGCTTGGCGGTAAATGTCCAGGTTAGGCTCCATTTCATGAAATCATTGGGAGGGTGCAAGGCGTTTTGGTTTACTGAAATAATAAGAAATGCTAGGAAGAAAATCAGAAGCCCCAATCTGGAGAAAATTACGTTGCATAAGCAAAAAAATTAACAACGACACAAGAAAATCGATTGAAAGCGTCAAAGAGCTTTCAGCCTGTGGATATTTGTACAAGAGAAAGCTTGCGTTATTAAAAAATTGCTTCAAAAGGTGTGCTTTCCAGCAAACTGGAATCATCTAAATTCGAAAGTTTTATTTTCCTTAAAAACACCCCCCTTAAAAAAGTAAAAGCTGAGCCCTCCTGAGCCCTCCCCCTGTTCTATAGCCCTGACCTAAAGGGCTCGAAGGGCTGATATTCTAACGTTTTTTAATCGACACTATATTTTGGACGATGGTGTCAGCAGCTAAAGAACTTCAGGTCATTTTTTAAATTAGGCAAATTCGTAGTAAGCTGAAACAAGGCCTGCCTCAAGCGGCCTTGGGGCCATATTTTGAAGAAAGCTTATGGGTATTGTGCAGGATTTTTCATGGGTCTAGGGCGATGTTGAGATTGCTTGGATGCATTTTCTGAACATCCCTAGAACATCTTTTTGCAATTTTTGCCGTTTACCATGATGGCGGCCTTCACAAAACTCCTAAGCAAGTTTACCCCCGCACCACCAGAAGGGGGAGGCGGAAAGGCCACGACCCCCTACTTTTTGGTAAGCAAAAATATTTCCATAGAGGTCTTGTTATGAAGCCTTGAATTCAAGTTCAACGTATAGAACTTGGCCCCTCCACCTTGAATTTCGTGTCGTGGGCCCCGAGTATAGGTTGAACAGTAGCAAAATAATTAAGTCTTGTTGCTAACCCGCCTAAATTTTTGAAAATTCTTGATTATAAATGAGAGTACTGATTTTTCAACAATTTTACAGATCGATCAATTCTGTCTTTTAAAGACCTCTGGTATTTGGAATTCTTTGCCCACCATGAAACGTGAAAAGCAGTTGCTATGATATATGATTATATATTGCGTCTCCTGCTACAAGATCAATGCCGTGAAAGCGAGGTTATACATTTGCAGTCCACGAATGCCGCATCCTTCCAAAACCTTTTTAAGGCAGAAACGTCGATAACATTACTAAAGTCAATATTTTAAGCAACATCACATACAATACGCAGCAAAGCCAGGTCATTCAGCTAGCCATTATTCCTTGTCATTTTGACGGACCCACTTTGCACATACAAAAAAGCAGAATTAATTTCAAATATTTTAATATCTAATTTCAGGCATTTTGGGGTCTTTACGGAAGAAAGCCTTACCTGGAATGACGCATCATTGTTATATAGTCATTTGCAGTATTACCACAAAGGAAGAAATATTTTTTCTACCTGAACTCAGTAAAACTTGATTGCAGTCTTTTAGAACAAGGTGTTGCGATAACATCGCGCCCATGTTTTTAGGGAAATCAGAAAAAAACTGACTTCTTCCTTTATTAGCCCTCTTATTTATTTTTCAGGCCTAGAATAGGAGAATTTTTCCCTACGTAAATCTACAATTTTAAAAGAAAAACGGATTTCTTGTTTTTCTGAACAGATTCCCTCAGTTGTGCTACAATTACTTGATTATCGAATGTGGCCTCGTATATCATATAAAGCTCAATAAAATTTTCGCCCACGGTAGATTTTGAGTATGTTATAAAGGAAAAAATTCTGCTCTGGATGGTGGAAAATTCGCTTTTTTATCATTTTTTTCTCGGTTGACTTTAAATTGAACGCTCCACGACCTCACAATATAGAAAAAAAACAACATTGGAATTAGATGTGACAAAATAAGCGTAGCGAGGGTGTGGTATGGCGAAATCTTTCAATGCCATGTAATGCTCAAAATTCAGTATGCGTTTACCGAAATTAATATTCCTTTTTAAGGCTAGAATAGGGGCTTGTGACCATATGTTTTGTAATTCTTTGTTCTTTGCAAAAATAATTTTGAGAATTTGACGGATGTGAATGGTGCGATTGTTATATGGTATAATGAATTGTAAAACAGGACCTTTGAATGGAGACAAATTCCCATTGTGTGTTTTGTTAGATTTGAATTGTTGTGACTGCAATAGTCTGATGACGTTGTTGAATGGTTTATTTATATCATTGAACTGATATCCCTTTATGATGAGGCTGTTTTTTTAATTCTTGTAATTTTTAATATAGCTCCTTCTCACTGGTGGTATCTCTTCTATAAATTAAAATCAAGTGACGGCTGGACTGGGCCCAAGTTCCCCAGTCCAAAAATAGCATTTTGGGGCAAATCTGAGTTAGAGTCTATTTCTAAACTCACTTAGTGCATCAAACTACTTTACAGCTGTTTATCGTAGAGTTGAATTGAGTTGTGGTATAAACAGCAGTAGAGTTGTGGTATAAACCTTTATGGGACTGGGCCCAAGTACCCCAGTCTAAAAATAGCATTCAGGGGCAAATTTGAGTTAGGGTCTGACCCTTATCGTTTTCAGTATGCCAAACTACGTATTTCTACCACCTTTTAGCTCTGTATCTTTATTTGGAGTTGACTTCGCATGAATGCACCTTAAATGGACTGGGCTTGAGTACCCTAGTCTAAAAATAGCATTCAGGGGCAAATTTGAGTTAGGGTCTGACCCTAATCTTTTTCAGTGCATCAAACTGGGTAGGTGTGCAAAATGTTATGCTGGTATCACGATTTGCATGATTGAGCCTATTTTGTGACTTTAGAGCTTCCATTAGAACTCTTTTACTTCACTGTATATTTCCGAAACTTTGAAAAAACATTTGAAGATAGCACAATAAGGGGCGCCAGTTTTTCCCTTTGCCCCCTCTGAATTCTTCCCCAGCACGCGACTGCATTGAGGTGAAAAATACTACTTTTCGGTTGAAGTAAAATTTTGTCCGCTAAACTGATGGATTTCTCTAAAACTACCGTGGATCGGAAACTTTTCCATGTGATTTGAAAGTCAAATTAAACATAACATTACAAAATGTTTCTTTGCTGCTAGTCCACGTATTGTTTACAGTACAAAAAGGCCGTTCTATTAACCATCCAAATGGATTGCGTTCCTACCACCCAAAGAAGCTTCTGTTATCTAAGAATTATACGTGCCAAGGTGATTCTAGCTATGTAGGACGCACAACCCAAAGATTGGGGGATAAAATAAAACAATATATCCCCTCTAACATTAAGAACAAAACACTCCCTCAAATAAAAAAGCCTCCTCGGTTCTGCAGATCAAGAACAACAATCAAAATATGTTATTCCGCAATCGGGCAGAATTTACTAGAAACCACAGATTGTGCAAAAGTGAAAAAACTATGAATTTCGACCACAACAGGGTACCGTATTTCCTCTACAGGTAGGCTGGAACACATTTTAGAGTGGGGGGTTCTAGAAATGCAGGGGGCTCCTTACGTAGTTTTCCATCGTTTTCTTTGATGCCACAGCCTTGATATCATACTTTAGCTAAAAAGTTGGGGGGGGGGGGGGGGGGGACGGCTACAGCCCATCCAGCCCACGGGCTTCGGCCTGCCTGTTTAGAGATAATTAGCTGGATTTCACAGTTCTATTATGTAATAACATCATCAAGCATTTAACGTTCAGAAAATAGCCGTCTACCGGGAGGACAGCTGGCGATATAATCAAGCGGTACGTGTTGTGCTGTTCTTTGCCAGATTGAATGTAAGTACTCATAACAATAGTCAAAGAAGTATTTGACCATGTTTATGGGGTGCCAAATGGGCACAAAATTTCAAGGCGAGACAGAATATTTGCACAACTTCTTGGTGAGATTTTCGCTGATCGCTTGATGAAATTTTCAAACTGAATTTTGTCCCAATCAGTATGTTCACAGAATGGTCCGCAAATTGTAAGCCCACAACATGCAAACGAGGCCATTTCTCAAATGAAACCCAAGGATGGCGTTGGTGTTGCCAGAGATCGTGGATGCGATGAAGTCTGGCGCGTTTTTGTTTGAAGCCCTAATTCTCTGCGATGCAATGGCCTACATCACGTATCAATTTGTCATAATGTTAGTAAGATAGATAAGCCTAAGCAAAGTAGTATGCAAGCTAACACAAAAATGCCCAATGCACCCCTGCTTAACCCCACTGTGGTGAGATGTGATGGTATCTTTTGTTGAAAAGAGGAAGATTGAAATTGAATGTTGTGTTGTCAGTAACATTTCTCACATTAAGAATGTTTACCCAGAAGTTGTCAAGAAATCTTACACCCGTTTGCATAAAATATGGTTCTCAGATATTTCTAGGTTGGAATCATTAACAATTGACGTTTTAGTTGGCTCAGACTGGCTATGGAGTTTTATGGATGGTGAAGTTAAACGAGGGGGCCAGGTAAACCTGTGGCTATAAAGACGGCAATGGGATGGGTGCTGTCAGGCCCATTACAATGTAAGAATTTAGATTTAAGTGAGTCAAATGTCAACTTTATATCTGAATCACCAATTTTGCTTTTGAAATGTGACAGATCTGCATTAGAAGATAAAATTCAGAAGTTGTGGGACCTTAAAACAATTGGATTACGTGAAAGAAATGAAGTACATGAGACCCTGTTAGACAACATCACTTTCAATGGCGAACGATACTCTGTTGGTCTACCATGGAAGGCAGGTAATAAAGTTTTACCTACAAACTTTGACAATGCTTTAGCCAGATTTAACAGCCTTATTAGAAAACTTAAGAAAGACCCTTCTACACTGCAAAAATATGATGATATAATGAAAGAGCAGGTTGAATTAGGTATTGTTAAACAGGTATCAGAAATGGATGTCACTAAAAAGGTACAATACCTTCCCCACATGGCTGAAGTGAGAGAAAAGCGGAGACAACAAATGTCAGGATTGTCTAGGATGCGTCCTAAGAAAAAGAAAGTTTGATGATTGCCTGCATGTGGGCCCTTCTCTCTCACCTTTAATTTTTGACATTTTGCTTTGTTTTCGTGAAAGTAGGGTAGCTCTTGTAGGAGACATAGAGAAGGCTTTCTTCAACATTGAGATTAACCAAGAAGACAGAGATTGTTTGAGGTTTCTATGTTTAGATGGTATAACAAAACAGATCCCAAAATTTGCATCATAAGATTCAGACGTGTTGTTTTTTGTATCAATTCATCGCCCTTTCTCCTGAACGCTGTTTTACGACACCACGTTGGTAAGTATCAAAATGTTGATTCAAACTTTGTATCAAAGTTAACAGAAAGCTTTTACGTTCATGACCTAGTTACAGGTACAAAAAATGTCGATGAAGCAAGATCACTATATTTGAATGCAAAGGAAAGAATGCAAGCTGGGGGGCCCAGACTCCGAAAATGGAAAGGCAGTGATCCCACTCCAAACAGTGAGATTAAAGAAGAGACCAAATCAGAAGAAAAACACAGTGTAGCTAAAGATTCCACCTATGCAAACGAAAGCCTTAGGGGTACAAGTGCTGAAGGTAGAAAGAGTAAGGTTCTATGGGTAATATGGAACAACGAGACTAATAGATTGGAATTTGACTTTACTAGGATGTGTGACAAAGTAAACAAAAATCATCCTACAAAGAGAGGTATTTTGAGTGTTTTAGCTTCTCTTTTTGATCCTCATGGAATTTTAAGTCCTGTTGGTGTGACTGCTAGGATTTTGTTTCAGGATCTTTGTAAGTTAAATGTAGGTTGGGATGAGCCTATACCAGACTCATTGGCAGCAACATGGAATATGTGGCTAGAGGATCTTGAAAGGGTGCAAAATATCAGTTTACCAAGATATCTTTATGACGATGATAGTGACAAAGTAAGACCTGTAGAAATTCATGCATTTGGCGATGCAAGCAGGAAAGCATACTGCGGAATAATATTTCTGGTATATGAAACATCTGAAGGCATGAAAACAACATTGCTGTGTTCAAATAGTAGAATTGTCCCTTTGAAGGAAATAACAATTCCAAGGTTAGAGTTGTTATCAGCCAAGAACTTAGCCACTTTTGTAGACAATGTGCTAAAAGCTCTCAGTTCTCAATTGGAAATCACAAATATACAGCTATGGCTAGACAGCAAAACAGTCTTAAGTTGGATCCAGGGTCAAGGTGAATGGAAGCAGTGGGTCCAATTTAGAGTTTAGAAATTTTGAAGGTGACAAATGCAGATGATTGGGGACATGTGAAAAGATGAGAGAACCCTCCTGATAGTTCAAGGAGCACAAGTTAGCCAACTAATGATCAGCAAGTTGTGGTGGGAAGGTCCACATTGGCTGAAAGAAGGAAGAGAAAACTGGCCTTCACAAGAGGAAATTGCTTCAAACCCTGAAGAGATTAACTGTGAGAGGAAAAATGTAACAGTAATGGTAACAACTATTGAACAACCTGCTGAAATCAGTAAGTACAGTACTCTCAAAAGATTGCTTAGATTAACGTCATTCGTTTACAGGTTTCTTGGAAATTTGAAGGCAAAGAAAGAAGGAAAAGCTTTGCGGTTAGACAAATTGAGTGCAGAAGAAATTGTAAGAGATGAAAATGAATGAAAGATGCGCAATCATTGGTGAAGGGTAGTTAGGTATTTGAAAAAGTAAGAACGTCACTGGGAATTGAAGATGAGAATGGTTTGCTCGTTTGTGAAGGCAGGTTAGAAAATTCTGACTTGAGCCTGGAAGCAAAGCATCCAATTTTTCTGCCAAAAGAGCACAAGCTGACAGGATTGATAGTTTGAGATTGTCATAAGAGAGTTGCATTGTTTAGTCAGGGGCAGACCCGTTATTTGCGAAAAGTCAAAAATAAGCTTCAAAGAAGGTATACATTTGTTTATTCTAATGTTGCGTGACTAGAGCCCTGCATCTAGAGTTAGTTGAAGATTTATTTACTCCTACATTCTTAAACTGTTTAAGGAGATTTTGTGCAAAAAGGGGCACACCAGAAAAAGGGGCACATTCAAACTTTAAAGTTTTTGAAGAAATTTCATGGAGACAAGAATGTTCACACTTTTCTAGAATCTAAAAGAATTGGCTGTAAATTAAACCTTAAGGTAAGTCCTTGGAAAGGGAGGAGGGCACATTGAAAGAATTATCAGAGGTGTTAAGAGATGTCTGCATAAAGTACTTGGAAATGCTGGATTGACTTCTGACGAACTACGTACGGTTTTGTCAAAGGTAGAATGTATTCTTAACAACAAACCTTTGACATATTTACATGATGAGGTGGATGGAGAAGTATTAACTCCATCACATCTATTGGTAGGTAGAAGATTAAGCATGCTGTCAACAGGTATTGGTTGTAAATTGAGATTTGATGAAGACGCCCTTTGATTCATCACATTGTAAGCGCTTTTCTTACTTAACCAGATTGTTGAATAATTTTTGGACTAGGTGGAAGAAGGACAATCTCAGATCTGAGAGAATCTCACCGAATGAATAAGAACAACCCAGCGAACATGAATGGAGGAGGCATTGTAGTAGTGCAGGACGAAAATCTAAAGAGAGATCAATGGAATCGTCAAAGATGTAATTCGGGGAAAGGATGGTCACATACCCGGAGCCAAGGAATGCAAAGCTGGAAGAGGTAAGTATGAGCCTTTAACTAGACCAATTCAAAAACTATATCCTTTAGTGAGTGGAAATGGAGCTTTGAGTAAGGAGGATGGAGCGAAAAAAGAGAATTTATCAGAGAATAAGAAAAACGAGAGGTCCGCAGGGAAGCAAACCATAAAGCCCTGGTCAAACGATCCAACATTTCACCCAACATTTCGCCTAACATGGTGTTTGGCGAAATGTTGGATCGTTTGACCACCTTGTTGGGTCACCCAACATCGTAACTTTCGATGCTGGACGAATATTGACTGACGTCAAAAATGTTGGCTGCCGACGTCCAACAATTCTATTGTTTTGAAGTGTTACGTGAAATGTTGGACCGTTTGACCACCTCAGCCAACCTTTTTGGCTCTGCGCACGCGCAGTTGGCCAAAGAGCGCCTAAATTCAATCATCTCATCGTTGTTGTTTTCTTGGACTGGTTTCGTTCGTTTCAACAATCGCGTTTGCTTGCAATCAGTTACACTTTAATTATGGGCAATATAACGAAATATAACGAATTTGGTGCTAAAGAAGAGGCATCAAGCGTCAATGAAGAAACTGTAGCACAGAGGAGCTACAAGAAAGCGCAGGATAACGAATTTAGGCCACGACTTTGATAGAGGATGTGATGCTCGTCCGGAAAGACCGTGATGACAGTGAAAAAATCTGAAGAGAAAATTAAAAGAGAAGGCAGTGATTGCCTTTCGTTTTTTCGGATCGAAACGTTGCGAAACTGTGCAGCCTTCAGCGCGAATTTCTACCCAGTCTTTTTTCGATCTGCGCGTGAAAATGTTGGGTGAAATGTTGGATGAAATGTTGGATCGTTTGACCTCCATCGTTTGGTGATATTCTAACATAAAAGAGAAATGTTGGGCGAAATGTTGAGTGAAATGTTGGATCGTTTGACCAGGGCTCAAAAGCTGCGGCAAACAACGTGCGTCTTAAGATGCTACAGTTACTCGGCGCATAGGCGCGGATCTAGACCGATTGCACAAGTTTCAAAAAACCGGTCAAACTCTAAGAGACATGTTTCTCTCTGAATTTTTAATTTTCATCTAAAATTTCAATTTTGACTTTTGCTACGTTTCTCCCTGACTGTCTACAGTTCTTAATTTTACATACTGAATTGAACCCCCACAAGATTCTGACAGAGTTCCCAGCTTCCTAATTCATCTTTTATCCCAAAGTATCCGAGGAATTCAAAATTGAGGAAATCAGTCGCCACTCGAAGTGACAGTTAGGAGTATCCTATCTATGCGTCAATATTGAAACGGTTGGCTATTGTTTTCTTAAAATATGTGAAAACCGGTGCCCATATGTTTCCCTTATGAGAAAAAAAACGGTGGCTAAAAAGCATATTCGATATTGATATCCATAGCCTGAAAGTGTGGACTCTTTTAAAAAACGAAATGATATAAAATGTAATACCGATGCAAATAAGAATATGAGGTCTTATATTGGGGTACTAGACTTTCTTTCTTGAAAAAACTCACGAAAATTAGTTGTTTTGGAAACATTTTGGAAAAAAGCGAAGTTGCATGAAGAGGATCAAAGGCCATGATGAACCGAATAAAATTGTGACTTTTTAGATAAAGAGTGGGCAAATCAGGCACTGCGGAGCGTTGAGAAAAGTGGCGGGTCTAGAAAAATGGGGGGGGGGCTAAAATCGTACAAAAAGATGCTTAGTGGTATGTAGTTTATTACTCAATATTTGGCATTTTTTCCTAAAGTCCCCGCTGCAGCCCCCCTGCTCCCAGTGCCTGCAAATTAATCACATTTTACTAGCTGTCACAAACCCAGAGATTAAAACATCAGAAATAAACTGTGTTTATAACTCAGACACTTTAATACAAATAAAACATACGAAGCATACTAGGCCCTAACCTAACCTAAAGCCTTACGACGAGTGACAGAGTTTCGTTCAAATAGCTTCTCATGTCTCCATCCAACTGACTCTACTTAAACTTGTATATATATATGTACGAATGGAATCTAAAATTAGCGATACACGATGATTATGTAACGAACCGATAACACGTAAAAGGAAGGGCTAGGTTAAATGATGCCATGCAACGTAAAGATATCTGAATCAAAAGTATGCAAAAATGATAGAAAACTACGCAAATGGTAAAACAACAACGTAGGGACGAGAATGAGTAACCTATGACTAGGCCTAAACAATGCCGGGAATGTCCCGCACCTATAACAAAGCTCCCCCCTGAAAACTCAAGACACTTTGCAGCTGCTGATGATTCCGAAAACGACTTATTCAACCTTATAGATTCTAAACTAAATGAAAAAATTGATTTATTAGAAGTGAAGAATTTGGTTGAAAAACTCAAATCTGGCAAAGCACCAGGTCTTGATTTGTTGAATGCTGAACTCTTCAAACATTTAAATGACCGTTATTTTATTCTAATTGTTAAACTTTTTAATAAAATTCTAGATTCTGGTGCCTTCCCAGCAGAATGGTCTATAGGCATCATTGTTTTGCTTTTTAAAGGTGGTGACAAAAAATTATATAGAGGGATTACCTTGCTCAGCATTTTCGGAAAGCTTTTCTTGGGTATTCTTCTTAACCGCCTGAATCAGACAGTAGAAGAGTTTAACATTTTCAAGGAGAATCAAATTGCTTCTAGAAAATCATATCGAACCTCCGATCACATTTTTACGCTTCATGCTGTAATTGAGAACACATTTTCTAGTAAGAAAACTCTTTATTTATGCTTTGTTGATTTTAAGAAAGCTTTTGATTCCGTTGACTACAAAAATCTAACTGATACATTGTTGTCTTATGGTATTAATGGTAAAGTGTTAGATGTCATTAAGTCCCTGTATGCAAAAGTTAAGTCTTATGTAAGGGGCCAAGACAGCCTAACTAATCTATTTTCCTGCCATCGTGGTGCTAGGCAAGGTTGTTTGTTGAGTCCGTTGCTCTTCACTTTGTTTCTTAATGACTTAGACTCAAAGATTAATGCTGTGTCTACCGGTGTCAGATTGGGTGATAGAAATATCTGCACCTTTTTATATGCTGATGACTTTTATATGTTTTATTAGCTAATCCTGCTGATGATCTGCAATCCCAGTTGAGCAAGCTAAACCAGCTCTGCTTGTCCATTAATATGGAGATAAATGCTTCCAAAACCAAGATAATGGTTATGAGAAAAAACAAGAAAAAATCTAAGGCGTGCAAAATTTGGAAATTTGGTGATAAAGAGATCAAAGAATGCAATGAGTACAAATACCTTGGAGTTACTTTTAAATCTAATGGTTCCTACAGTGCTTATGTTGATATAATTAAGCAAAAAGCTCAAAAATCTTACTTTGCTCTCTTGTCCAAAAGCAACGAATGGGATGGTTTCAACCAAAGACTGTTTCTATTTCTGCTTGACAGTACCATACTTCCTATCCTAAATTATGCCACTGACGTTTGGGGATCTGGTACATGGGAATGCCTGGAAAAATTCATCTTATGGCTTGCAAGTCAACCCTAGGTGTTAAAGGGTCTACAACGTCTCTTGGGGTTTATGCAGAGTTGGGACGTTGTTCGTTGCTTGAACATAGACATATTAACATCTTAAAATTTTATATTCGTTTAATAAATCTTGATTCCTCCAGATATGCATACAGAGCTCTTCAAATGTTAATTAATGATGCAAATTCCGGTGTTTCTAATTGGGTCAGTATTGCCCGTTCCCTGATGACCCTTTACAGAATACATACAACCGATAACTCCACTATCGTGAAATCAAAAGTGTCTTCCCATTTTAGGTCAAAAATTATGGACAATTTAAAAGAACAAACTATTCTCAATAAAAAGCTTTGTACATACGCATCTTTCAAAACTGTTTATAAGTTTGAGCATTACTTAGACTTGATACCTAGCAAAAAGAAAAGATCCAACTTTGCAAAACTACGTCTCAGTGCCCACAACCTCTGGATTGAAACAGGTAGATACGGGAAGAATCCTATTCCTAGGATTGATAGAAAATGTCCGTATTGTCAATCTTTTGATAAAACTGCTGTGAAGGACGAAATTCATTTTTAATCAGTTTGTCCCCTTTACGAGACTGCTAGGAATTCTATGTTATCTATGATTTATTCAAAATTTCCCAGGATATCATCCCTTGACCTTTGTGATAAGTTTATTTGATTGATGAGTCAAGAAGTTACGGATTGTCCTATATCAATGTCTGATAACTTTATATCGCTGGCTTTTGAATCACGGGAATCTTTTGGGAAGTCCTCTACGTGCATATCCTCGTAACGTAAAAATTCTAGCTCGTCATCATCTTTTCATCTGTTTATCTTTGTATTAGCTGTTTGCTGTTTTCTGAGATTTATTGTTAATTTGTAATTATATTAACTTGTAAGTATAGTAATTCTGTTGGCTGTTTTCTGAGATTTATTGTTAATTTGTACTTATGTTCTGAGATTTATTGTTAATTTGTAATTATATTAACTTGTAAGTATAGTAATTCTGTTGGCTGTTTTCTGAGATTTATTGTTAATTTGTACTTATGTTCTGAGATTTATTAATTAATTTAACTTGTAAGTATAGTAATTCTGTTGGCTGTTTTCTGAGATTTATTGTTAATTTGTACTTATGTTCTGAGATTTATTATTAATTTGTAATGGTCAACTTGTATGTATGGTAATTGTGTTGGCGATGGGCGATTTCGGCCTACAAGCCTTATTGTAAAAAAAAATAAAATAACATAAACAATGGAAGGGAGCGTCGCTAACAGACGCGAGACATGTGACGTACGAACGAGAGGTATGCCACAGTGAATCGCGCTCGCAATTCGGAATGTTGAGTCAAATGTTGAACGAAAAGTTCAGTCAATTAATAGAGAGTGCGGAAAATAACCGACCCGAGCGAGGCTCGAACTCACGACCCCTGACTTTGTACGTCAAGTGAAAAGCTCAGTCGTTTGACCACCCCATACTCAACAACGCTGAACAACACTGAACATGACTCAACATTGTTCAGCGAAATGTTAAGTGAAAAGTTGAGTCGTTTGGCCAGGCCTTTACATAACTGCAAGATTTTCAACAAAGTTCTTTATTGGCCTACGCCCTTCAAAGCCCTCCAACCACAGCATCTCTGCTTGTAAAGGCGGTATTTCCCGTCAGTCAACCGTTGAGAGTTAACAATATGCTTTGCGGCGCATTAAAATCAATGGAAAATGTAAATGGCCGAAATGCGTCGGGATGTAGTGCCTTAAAATTTTTCAGGGTTTTTGCTTCACAAGGTTTCTGAATAGTTTTCAAGGTTTCTTAAAAACAAGACAACATAGTTTTCGATTTGGCGCATGTTGAATAAACTTATTAAGACAGAATAGAGTGAATGGCTTTGTTTATTAAAGAATACCAGCATTAATAAAACCTCGAAAACAAATCTGTGGTAAGTGACGCAAAAGAAGGTCAACAATTGCGGTCATTGTTACAAAATGTTTTTCTTGCAACAAAATCAAAAATATTACAACAAGAATGATGTTAAGATAAACTCTCTGATCCTGTCTTGTCATGGCTGTCGATTCTTCATCTAGCTGTTTGGCCGAAAATTGCATACGAAAAAGTACCAAGCCCCATGAAAATGTTGCACAAGGAGAAAACTTGAAACGCTCGCTTGGATTTAAACACTTGTTCTTCTATGTAGTTGGAGCTTTAGTTGGATCTGGGATATTCATCTCGCCGCACATGGTCGCCCAACAGACAAATAGCATGGAAGTGGCATTGATCGTTTGGGTAGGGTCAGGCATTGCCTGTGTTCTAGGTGCCTTGTGCTTTTGCGAATTAGCAAATTTTTATGGGAAAACAGGAGGAATGTACCTCTTCATTAAATATGTTTATGGGGATATCGGTGGCTTTCTTACAGTATGGACACAAATTTTCATCATTAGTCCTGCTGGTATTGCAATTATGGCAGCTACGATCGGACAGCAAGTGGCTAGCTTTTTCTATGAAACAAAAACCCTCGAAGAAGAATTGATTGTTAGAGCAGTTGCCATTTTATGTGTGGTAGTGAGTTTCATTTGTAGCTGTAATAGCACGAACTTCGCAGCAAAGGCCCAAATAGTCTTCACAGCTGTTCAGATAATCATAATCTTACTGACCCTCGTGCTTGGGGTATGGAATGCATCTAATGGCGACGCCAAACTGTACAGTCAAGGATTTAAATCAGCAAGGCCATTTGATTTTGAAACTCTAAACTTGGCACTTTACAGTGGCCTCTGGGCTTATGATGGCTGGGGGTTCATTTGCAATCTTGTCGAAGAGACACAAAATCCTGAGAGAAACCTCTGGCTTTCCAGTTTGACGGGAATCTTGTTTGTTACGTTCTGTTACGTAGCTATAAACCTCTCTTTTATGACGAAATTGTCCTTTCTGGAAATAGGAAAGTTCCAGTCACCATTTTCGGCGTTCATTAGCCGAAGCCTTGGTAACGATTTTGTATTTATTGTTCCAATCCTAATTTCTTTGGCGTGTTTTGGAACGATGAACGCTTGGCTTTTCACGTCGGCGAGGTCATTGCTATCTGCATCACGCGAGGGACAGTTTCCAACACTTTTCTCCTTTATTCATCAAGAGAAAAGAATTCCTATATTAGCGCTGCTGAAAATATCTGTTTTAACAACAGTGTGGATTTTAGTAGCAGGCAGTAGAGTTGAAATACTTTTGACATACTTTTCGTTTGCGATCTGGCTGATCTATGGCATGGCACTATTTAGCGTATTGGTTCTTCGCTACGAATGTCCAAACGCTGAGAGGCCTTACAAAGTATTCATAGCTTTTCCTCTAATTATGAGTATCGTTTCCAGTTATTTGATGATTGCATCCTTCATCAAAATGCCATTGCAAAGTGGCATTTGCCTTATAATTCTTTTATCGTCAATACCATGTCACTTTATTTTTATAAAAAATAGCCACCAGCTACCGGAACGCTGGAAGAAGTTAACAGAGAGGTTTTATCAAAAAATTTCAAATCATTTTGGATTGGTTCCTTGTATCCTGAAGGAAGAAGAAGACAGCGACAAAATCTTGCCAAAAGGCGAAAACAATACTATGTCAGATTGAATTCAATGAAGTTTTGTGGTGCATTTAAATTTCTACTCAGGGTATCAGAGTCGCAAAAATTTAACGGCAGCAAAACAATAACGAGAGCTGCGGAGGCGAAAGAGAGAGAAAAAGGAAGGAGAGAGAAGGCTCCTTCGCAGCTCTCATTATTTTTTGTTGCCGTTAAATTTTTGTGGCTCTGGTACCCAGGGTATTAAATTTCATTTGATGAAATAGAATAACGACTTTGTGCAAGTATATAATTTCCAGTTCGTCTTACGACGTGGAACGTAAGACGAGATGGAAATATGAAGGGGGTGGGAAGCGTATAGATAAGATAAAGTGAAAATAAATAATAGCTGGATTAGGAAAGAGACGAAAATTGTTTATTAAGACCATTAGGAATAAGAGTACCAAGATTAAAAGTAATAAGTTTTTCGAGGGTTTTGCATTTAGTGTTGTTACGAGGTGGTTAGCAAAGTCCAGTGATTTTCATGTTGGCTGGTGTATGGCCATCTCTGTTGAAATGAATTGAGACTGTTGCATCTGGGTCCTCTCTTCTTGTTCTTGAAGGGGTGTTTTCTTCTCTACATCGCAGAGATGCTCACCAAAACGGGTATTTATCTGACGGGACGCCTCCCCAATGTAGTCTTACGGTCTACGTCGTATTCCTACTTTGTTCCATATAGTTTATCTTTCGATTCTACTGTGCTATTCTTTTCTTTGCCGGATGAAAAGTTAAGCTTTTTTTTATCCACTTTATTCAATGTTGGTTTGCAAAATGATAGCTTATAAACAGCTAAATAGCACCAACTTGTAACAATAACAAATATAACAAATAAAAGTATCCAATATTAGAAAGATATGGTGTGCATAGTCTACACGGGCAAGTAAGATCCGTTTGTTTAATTTTAGCTTTTAATTCTTTAAAATTTTTTGTCGATCGAATGTCTAGTGGTATAGAAATCCACAATTCATTACATCTATAGGATATTGTATCTAGCCCATAAGTAACAGTGTTCGGCTTTTTTGTATAAATGATTGATTTCGTAAATTACCGTCTACTCTCGATAAGTGGAACCTCCACGGGACCGAAAAAGATGGCTCCATTTATCGAATGTTCCACTTGTCCGAATTACTCGATAAGTGGAACCTCCATGAAACCCAAAAAAAGTTCCACTTGTCGAACTTCTTCCTTGTCTGATTTCTCTGGAGAACGGGGCATTTACGAATAATGAAAAACTGGAGGAAAGGAACAAAAGAAAAGGCTTTATAAGTATTTATGTTCCATATGATGATATTTTTAAAGCAATGTAGTTATGCAAAATAATCTTTTATACACGCTTGTTTTAGAGTTTGTGAAAGTTTCTTTTCAATTAATTTGGAAATTTCCATGGTACAGCGTTGAAGCTTTTCTGACTCTACAAGAAAACTAAAGACCAATGGGGTTTCAATGGCACTTCTCAATTGTGCTGATGTAGGCTTTTCCAGACGTTGATCTCTATTTGTATCACCGCCATCCTCTTCATCATTCTCTACTTCGATTGGCTCCTCTACTTCACGTACCATTGCAATGATTCAATCGTTTCTTTCATCGACTCACTCATCCATTAGAAGCATGAAAGTCTTTGAGTTCTAATGATTTTGCGAACTCTAGAGCTTTTTCTTTAAATATACTACAGCTGATAGGAATATTCCTGTATCTTGCAGTTTTCAGCCATTTATAAACGGCAGAGTCCAACTCCTCGTATGACGCAGTCTTCATTCTTTTTCCCTTTTTAAAAGCATTGTTTCCTTCAACTGCTTCAAATATTTCAGCTTTCTTTTTTACCCAATGTGAAACTTTGCTTTTAGCAACACCAGATTTTATATTTTGCTTAATTACATAAAGACAGAGGTCAGAAGAGTGAATACCAATCAAACTGGCATTTGAAAAATTATATCTGCGTGTGGAAAAGAATTATTACCTAATCTACCCGGTAAAGTACGAAACTGCAAGCCAGTTTCACTGCTACTTAGTTATAATTGCTGTAAGAATGCCATATTGCGAAGGCCTATTATGAAAATCATGCAATTCGGTCGTCCTATGTTTACCTCGGATAATAATTTTACTTGACAAAAAGAAGAAACTGGTTCAACTATTCGTCAATTCAACTATTCGTCAACCGAATTTTTCGATACGCGAATGCTTTTCTCTCGAAACTTTTCTTTTTGCGCATGTGTCGTCGCGAATTTTTCAGACGAACGCTGCAAAAAAACGTCAGAGGAAACTAGCCTTTAAAGGCTCTTGCGCAAGCGGCAATGCTTTGCGACTATAATACACCAATTCGACTTACGGCCTCATTTTGAAAAATTCTTCAAATTCTGTTGTATAACATTTTTGACCTCAGATTCAGGTTGGGAGCAATGATTTTAATCTACTTGGAAGTTTTCATCGTGGTATTGATCACGATATTGATTTTATGTCGACATAAAGATGAAAATTTTTTAAGGGATTTGACCGTGATTGACAACTAGGGGAGTAAAGTTTCCCCCCGAAACGATTTTTTCAAATCCCTTAAAAGTTTTCAAACTTCATTTCTCGGTTAAATCTAAAATACAAGCTCAAACAATATGAAAAAATTGTATTCGTCCTAAAATTATGGCGATAAAACCATATCTGAGCTTAAAAAAGTCGTATAAACAAGTTTGGAGAAATTTCCAAAACGAGGTCGTAAGTCGAATTGGTGTATTCCTAAACCGGCCCAAAATCGGTACTGCATGAAAATACAAAACACAGTCAATTTCTTGTGACAGTTGCCTATAAACATACCGCTTGCAATTGGTAATGCCGACGAGAAGAAAGATACCTTTATCCATCCAATTAAAGAATTGTTTTCTCGCCTGCGGTTATCCAAATGCGGGTTTTAAAGATTCTACTCGGTTTCACGTCCATTGGCTCCTTTAATCCGATGGATGCTATCTTGATTAATTGGTTCATAACATCACAATGCAATTATTACTCACTTTCAAAGGTGTATCACGGAAGGGCAACCAATTCAAAAGTCAAGAGGATTTGTCACGTAGATTTCCGAACATTACAGGAAGACATCTATTAAGGAGTGGCGCTAGAAACTAAACCACGATGTGCCGACAATCTTAGAAAATTTAAAGTGCCGACGACTATAAAAATGGTTGCCGACATATTTCATGAACTCCCCTTTACAGTATCTTTAAATCTTAAAATGTGTTGAAAATGAATGAAAAAAATGTTTTTATCCGGCAATCAAATCGTGTATTTCTCTTTTAAAAAGATCTACGACAACGTTATGGTCAAGCATCTTGCCCCGCTTTGACTGAATATCATGGAAAAATCTTGTTAACAGTGAAAATGGCTACGCACTTAATAGTAAGCACAAGCCCTGAGGCAAGACACAAGAAAAAATTTGCGACCACACCCTTTACTTTAGCTGAAAATACATTCCCGAATATTTCTTGGAGCCATCTTCTTCCAATTGTTTGAAATGTTGTACTCTTCTTGGGCATGATTTTGTTATGCTTGAATAATTCTGTTCTTAAAAAAGTGAATTCATTACTTTAAAAGGCCCCATAGAGCCTACCCTGGGTACCAGGTTCACTATATAAAATAATAGTACCAGACTCAATTTTATTTTATATATAGTGAGTCTGGTACCCAGGGTACATAGAGCCTTGAAGCCCTAGGGAAATTTTCCTTGCCCCCTCTTTGCAGCCCTGGACGACAGTTTTTGATAGATCCTTTACTCAAAAAGACAATTTATAACAACAATAGCCTCCAAATTTGTTATTTTTAATTGATTCAAATTGGTTAAGTTGACGCTGAATTTTCAAACGTTGCTTGCAAGTGGTCCCTGAACACTCTCCTTAAGCAACTGCACTGCTTACTAAGCACAATCTTTAGCAACTGCACTGCTTACACCCTTATGAATTAAAAACAAATTAAGAACAATCCAGCCTCATAGTTCTAATGAATTTATGGTTCTACTGAGAGTCAAAAAGCTAGCCTGAACTTCAATTTAATGGTTCTTATAAAAAAGTAAATTCATTCGACAGTTTCAGAGTGTCGATAGTTCTTTTTTTCTTATATTGGGCTGCCGACGGGGTGTCATTGGTGACCCTTTGGAAGGGCAGCTGCCCCCCCCCCCCTATGACACCCAACAGCTCAATCCCAGCGTCTATCAGAGCAATCTGCAAATAATGATTGAATTATTCAAAAAACCCTAAGGAATTCAAATCCAGTTATCATGAAAAACAATTTCAGCGAAAACAACAGTAACTACAGCTTAAATGCGGGAAATGCCGTTTACATGCGCGTTTCAGTCTTTTTATAGAATGTTATGTCACAATTTTCAAGTATGTCAAAGAACACCCATTTAGTTACTTTCGTAGATCAACTTTTTCGTTGAATCAGAGACGGCGGCACGAAATTTGAACTTTGGGGGGGGGGCTAAGAATAAAGTTTAGTGACATCGGAGCACCCACCATGGTTTGATTCGACAGGAAAGGAAATTTTTGAAATCAGGCCTTCTAGAATGGCTAAAAATGCATCTCCCTGACTAAAATTTAACAAATTACTATACCTCTCAGAATAGACAATTCGATGATTCTCAAAAAATTGTTTTTGATTTTAAGAAAAAAATTGGAAGGGGAGGCTTCAGGGAATGAATGAAAGAAAGGGTGACCTTGCTCAGAGTGCACATCAATGCAAATAATAAAAAGCTGTTATATTAATCTAATTAAATCCTAGGTATTTTAATTTATTTCTTTAAATAGCTTTTATATCACTTTAGAATATTATCATTTTTATTCCTATAAATAGTAGGCTTTAATTAGCTTATCTTTTAGCCACTACTGTAAAGAACGTCTACTGTAAATATTATATTATACATTATATTTTATTATATTGATTGCCAGGGTGCACTTCATGTAGTTAGGTCCGAAGATCTTCGGACACTCATGTTTTTTGGCGTTCCGCGTGCAAACTAATGAAAAACATTTTGACATACATAAAATCTTCGTTAGTTTACGTTCTAAACATGAAGCCATTTACGTAGTGCGTACACTTGACATGAAAGTCACCATTGATTGGTAGAGAGAATTTTACTTCCTGAACAGAAATGTGCATCTTCTTTGTCTCGATTATTTTCAGTAGGCCATGTTTACGCATCCAAAATGCAGACATTGCAAAGATATAGCAAACATTATCTACTGAAATGATAAAACTAATCGACAAATAATAGAAATATATCAAAGTAAGTTAGCAAATAGATCCAATGAAATCAAGCAGTATATAAACAGTATGTTTCCTTTTTATTTCATGCTCTGTTTCCAAAAATAATAAAAAAGACGGTCAAAAATTTTTCACTTCCTACAAAGTGGCGGGACTTCAGCCCCCCATCCCTTCAGTGGCGCCATGCTGGCGAATGTTTCTGTAGGTTCAGTCAGGAAGAATCTAAGCACTTAACTTGTTACCAGATTCACGAGGGCTAGGTCTTCAATGTTTGTGTTTATTTTCAACATCATCTTCTCATTACGTATTCTCTGTTTCTTTATCGTGCGCTTGATAATCACAGGCATGGTAGTTGCTTTTGGCATATTGGAAAAACCAGACCCTATGATCCTAGAACCATTAACTACGAAGAACCAAGAAGGATCCTTAAACTCTTAACAACTACATGATTTGCGGCTCCCCCAGAGCTATGAATGAATGCATTTTCATTTTCCCGCCCTTTTCATCATTGACGAGTGGCGTCAGCTTTTACTCGGCCGTAGCAGTGAACATCAGTAGACATGAGCTTCTCATCGATCTTCAAGCCTTTAAAATACATATGTAAAGTACCTGAGTGCAAGAGAAATAGTACAATTGTAGTTATTTTGAGAGAATGAAGGACTGCATAATATCTCAGTGGAATTTAGCAATTTTTTCCGTCAGTAGCACAAGGATTAATGCCGACAAGAAATTATTTTAACAGTGGCTTGCAAAGGTAAGTTTATATATGTTAATTAAGTGGATAAAACAACTTTTAAGGATTAAAAACTGTAATTTTATGTTCTCCCTCCCCCCTAATTATTATAAGGGTTTGAAAGGGACATTTTCAAGCCTTCGTAATTGACGATCGCGGAAGAATTTTGACTGAGTACAACGGCAGTTTTTTCATAAATTTATTAAAGATTCAATTTAAAAAGAATCAAGGTTATCTTTCAGCACATTTCACACGTTTATTTTTTGTGGGTAGTGGTAAAAACGTTCAAAATAGGCCTAAATCTAGCTGCGAGACACGTCTGTTATCATATTCTTAATTTCTGATTGGCTAATGGGTTATGGAGAATTCTGGTCGCTCAGCCAATCAAATATTGCAAGCTATGCTGAAAATGCTCTATTCAATCATTTGAACATATCATAGCGAAATACATTACTGGTTTGACAAAGTAACATGTAATTACTACATGATTTCCAAACCACATCATCATTTCAAGTGTACGTCACACAGGATGATCACACCATTTATTAGACTCTGTGCGATCCCAGGCCCAAGGCCAGATATCTTTAGTTCATGTTGTTCATGCTTTATAGAGTGACAGCATTTATGAACTAGGACACAAGCTGATATTTGATTGCTACATTTTTTTTCCTTTTTACATTTTTATTCAATTTTAGTAAAACAGGGAAAACATGGAACCTAGTTATAAAAAACCTTTATTGCTTTGCACTTATTACTGAAATCTCTCCTATTACTAAAATCTATTTAGATGCAGTTTCTGACCATCCTTTGATTAACATAATCTTGCCAGCTAAATATTTCGAGCTACATACAAAATGCGATAGTGGAAAATGAAGATAGGTGTGGAGCAGCGGAGGAGCGTTTAACTAAAGGTATTGGGGCTCAGGCTACATGAAATCATGCTGGTATTCTTTAAAGATGCAAATAACAAGTCAAAAAGAAAATTCATAAACCAATCAAGGAAATTTCATGTCGATGTTAGATGTTTTCTTCTCTAAACTTCTGTAAGCTGGATGGAGTTCATCAAGTGATGACGGTATTGGGAAAGCCAAAATAGATTGGCTGCTGTCGGGGAAGTGGGTTAACTAAGATATTGAGGGGGGCTTGTTCCCCCGTGCCACCACCCCTGCCGGCGATATACACTTACGTGACTAAAGTATTGAAAGGTTAAAAACAAAATGGCGGCTCCAAAACTAGCATTCTAAGATTGATTGAACAAATCTTGCTGTTTTGGCGGGATTCTAGAAATGGCATCAGCAAAAGTGCGATTCCTAACAAATTCAATTCATTTCCTACCTTTCTATGATAGAAAAGTAACAAAATGTCAGGAAGAAATGGAAAATATCAATGTTTTAGTTTCAATGCCGAAAACACAAAAGCGACCAGAAAGAGAACGAGAAGCAATAAAATATTTGGGTCTAGCGAGTCATTTGTTTGCTAAAACTACAAGAAAGTTTTATTGCAGCAAGTCTACAACACATGTTATTTACAATACCAATAGGTTAACAATGCCCACTAAAATTAAAAGAATGATAGGCCAGGGCAGGACGACAATTGGCTGGGCCTAATAGCATCTGCAAGCTGGCGTTGTGTGCGAAGTCAATCAATGCTGAATAATTTGTCCAATTATTTGTGGAACGTCCCCAAGCAAGTACAAAAACAAGTAGTGATTCTTTGCAAATACCATTTATTTTTAAGCAGGACAATAAACCTAGTTATGATGCAATTGTGACAAAAAATTTTAAAAGTAATGACGTCATGGTATTTCAACAACCCCGCCAAGGTCAAAGCCTTGATGTAATTGAAAACAGCTAGTTTTCATTAAAAAATCCAAAAAAATACAATCTTTTACAATTTTCTTGAGATTTCCTATTGTATTTATTTCGTTGCAAAATTAATTCAGTGAGTTCCAGTGCAAATGGTGGCTGCCAGTTTCCTTGAGGTCATCCAACAAAATAAATGATAAAGCAAATTGTACTTATCTAAAAAATTCTATTTTTTACAATTTATTAAATGTATCTTTATTTTTACAATTGGAGCAAAATTGTAATTGAAAATCTCAACTAACAATCTTGTTATGTTCCACCGATTTTCTATGGTGTTTTTTGAGCAAAGGGTTAACCACATTTGCTTTTAGGCGATTGTTCTAATACTTTTATCACGTAAGTGTAGAAGAATTTCAAATAGTTTGAATTTTCAAGGCCAACGTCGCGCAACAGCACAGGAAACGAAAAAATTCAAATACGCATGCTCATAACCTATCACCGGTGAAAAAGCGAAAAAAAATTCGCCTAATGGAGATTGGCCTTCAAAGATGAAAATGTATGAAAAGCTCGTTATATCGAGGGTAATTAGGATGAAGGGACCTAAAATTTGGTTCGTAATAACGAGAGTTCGTTATATCCGGGGTTTGTTTTACTGAGAAAATTTATAAGGAGTCTGTAAGGCAGAATCCAAGGGACCAGATATTCAGTTCATTAAACCGGGAAGTTCGTTATATCCGGAGTTCGTTATATCGGGATGTTCAGACGTTAACGATGTTAACGATGTGGATGTTAACGATTATGTGTTCATATACAAGGACTGCGTATACCCACCTTGTCAAGTAACATTAAAATAACGGCTCACGATTGGTCAGTATTCTTGAGATGCAAAACTGCTCACACGAAAAGCTAACCTCACATAAGAGGTAAACAGAACGACCGTAATGGCTGGGGCGATGACATGAAAAATCAAATGTTTCTGAAAACACTTGCAGACTTGCTTGCTTTACCTGAACACGTTTCCTTTAACTTCAGGCACCGCGAAGCGTTGAGAATAGTGTGGAGGGTCTAGAAAAGTTGGGGGGCTAAAACCGTATAAAAACAGGGTTTTCTGGTAGTTTATAACTTGATATTTGGAATTTTTTGCAAAACAACCAGGGAGCTAAAGCATCCCTCTCCCCCAGCCCAATCCCTGCTCCGCGGTGCCTGTTGACGTCGTCGAAAGGTAGTTGAACTGATGAGGCTTATGTTTCTATGACAACCTAACAGCAGCAACAACAAGAAATAATGAGTTCAAGAGTGCTATGGTCGGACAAGTCAAGAAGTCAATAAAGCCCCAACATGAATCAGGTAGTGAAAAGTTTTATGAATTAGCTTTAATTTTTGCTCCCTGCATACAAGGCAACTGATTAACCAACGAATCAGGTCTTTAGCCCTGTAGCTTTGCAAGGTTAAGATCTAAAGTATGCTCGACCATAGTTTTAAACATCCTCTTAAAATTGCTGTGTCCTCTAAGTGTGAAACAGTCTAAAGCTTTTTTAATCTCTTTGCAGTTCGCTTGAGAACTTTAACCTCGTCTTGGTCTATTTAATATCTGGAAATAATGCAAATATTTTTTTTGCCAAGCGAAGAATGGTGCAACGCTTTAACAGCTTCCTTCAAGTGTAACCTGTAACGCATATAAAGTAGAGTGCAATAATTGCCAATTTTATGATAGACTAGACTTTTCCTCCAAGCTAGTGCTTTAACACAAGACTGAGCCCGGTTTTTGTGTGATGAAATAATTATCTTTGAAAACCTGTACTCATAAGCCTTTTAGCTACTTACAAGCCTCTGATGTAACACAGGACTCCACCAAGCGAAACCTTAAGTATTTTGGAGGTTAGAGAGGATCGTCTGGATTTTTTGTGAGTGGCCACAAAGCTATTGTATAATCAAATTTTCCCTATGAGGAATCCACAGTTTCCCTAAACATTATTTTATGGTCTTTCAGCCTGACCTTTGAATAAGCGATCTGCATGTGTCATCATAAAGATCATCCTGGCAGCATATTTGTAAAGATTTTGCAGCTGATCAATTTCAGTTGCCCAATACCTTTCTTTACAGTACCTATGCAGAGATATACAGAGTAGAAGCTCAGTTCATTACATTTTAAATTAACTACATACAAAGTGAAAATAATTAATCAAACCATTCAAAACACAGATTAATACAGGAAATTAAATTACTATGCAAGAACATAGAAAAGAACTAAATAATAATGAATAAAAGAAGTTCTAAAAAGTTTGCATGTTTCAAAAGGCCTAAAAGAAGCTGTATAAATTTGTTTTTTTTCTAATCCAATTTTTTAAGGCTTTAATAACTACCAGTTCAATCAGCTTAATGAGATCAAATCCATTGCACCAATCATTTTGGTGTTTTCAAGCAGACAAATCAGAGATGAAAAAGGTGCAGCAGCCTATACTGGCCTGGAGACAAAATAACATTTCGGAGAGTCTTGAAATGACTGGTAAAATTGACATTGGCTGACACTTACGCCTTCTGCAGCCTTGTCTGTTTCTTTAAAAATTAGGGCCTCTCTAGCTAATTTCTATTTAGAACTCCCTATTTTTACAGATTTATTGAAAAGAAAAGCAAGCAAATTTTCAATAAAAGGCAATCAAACTTCATAAAGTAGCTAAATATGCTTTCAGTCCCATAATCTTCATTCTACTTTAACTAATATTATATGTATATATTCCCTAATTTCCTAAACAATTTATCCCCTTTCTTGTGCAAGAGTGGCCAGAAGTAGAAATTTGCCTTGGTTTATTTACTTTCATGAAATGGCTTGATAGTAGGAAGTTTAGAGCTGGAAGCTAGATCAATATTATATGCAAGGTCCTTACCTACAGAACAATTATTTATATGCAAGGTCCTTACCTATTAGATTTAGAGATTTCCTCTCATTTATCAATCCCTGACCCACATTAATTATTGTTGCTTGACTTTTTATCAAAAAAAGATTTTCAATTCTTTCTCCCTGTAGCATTGTCAAGAGAACAGTTCCAACTTAGTGAAGGAAACATCTTCCATACTAATCACTTGGCGGTCTTACTAAACCAAAATAAGAACAGATTTGTTTTAAGTTGCTTTGATCTCAATACAAATATGTTGAAAATCATCTTAAGAAGAGTTCTGTGACTTATATTTTTTTTTTAATCTTTGGTGTAATATATCTGTTTGCCAGTCAGTTTTGTGGTGCCTGGCTCCATATAGGCAGAGCTTCAGATTGTTAGATGTGTAGAAATATACGCTTTTGAGTATGTAAAATAAGCTGTTCTGCATTTAAAAGTTAGCTGGTTGAATTTCAAACATATAATCAACAGAAATATTTTACATATTATTTCAGCAGTCTTATGCATCTTTTAATATGCAAACATATGTCACATCAAATTTTTGTCCCCAGCATTAACCCTTGTTGCACAATCAGCAACCTTGGTAATTTAGTGGTCTGGTTTTTTAAATCCATTTTTGAGAACTCTTCCTTTTCACAGCAAAGAAATTTTAGTGTTCATTATTGTATTTCTTTTTTCAATTTGATTTTTTATGAAGTTTCTCCTCTAATCAGTCAAACAATGCCTATGGGTTCAATTGTAAACTTGCTGCTTAATGGCAGAGCTTGATCAATAGGGGCTAACTTTTCAAGTGAAGGACTGAGCTTTTTGACTTGAACTTCTTCAAGGGAAGGCTTATTTGTCACATTTCTATGGAGGTTATTTAAAAGATAAAAGGCTTGACCATTTGCCCTTTCCCACCTTTTAGCCCTGAGTAAGGTTTGTCTAATGTTATCTCCATCTGATTTACTTTTTTTCGTTTATTACAGGTGAAAGTCAGCAACCACAGACGAAAAGCTTCAAAAGTTGAGAGAGAGCTTGAACGTAGAAAGATTAGACAGGAGGTATGAAACTAAAAGAATAGAATGCTGGATACATTATTTTTATGAGCTTTTTTTCATGACGGTTAACATCATGCTCTCTTCACCTAGTCCTTTGTAAGTTTCTTGGTCCGTTATTAGAGCGAAAATGCGTTATACAAGTTCAATATTTGTTTGTGCGTAACTGGAAAGTTTTTAAGCCTTTTGCTTTTTAAAATTTACATTAACTGCCTAAAAATGTCGCTTTTGCCTCCAGGCTAAGTATGTGGAACTGAAGTTGATGATAAAGTAAACAACGAATGCTCAATGAAAACTTAATTGAACAATGAAATATTATTCGAAGAAACCTCTTTTGGTCCTAATATGTATAGTTTTCGATTTTGCAAGCAAGGAACATCTGAAAGAGAACAAGCAAAATTGAAGCCATTACGTACTTATCAATGATGTAAATGGTAAGATGATATCTTAATCATATAAAGAAATGTCATTTGTTGCTCAGCATTGTCATATTTTTAGATGTACCTTGACGCAATGGATGATCTAACTGCTCTACGAGATCACTATAAAGCTGAAGTAAGACGAAAACTAGAGGAAAAAGTGAAAAAACAAAGAAGACTTAGAGAGAATCAAAAGGCTACGAGAGAGGCAACGGAGATTGAGGTAGCAAATTGAAAAAGAGCCTGCTATCAACAGCAAAACATTTGTCACAATATAGTACGCATTTTATGTTAAGGATAGTCAGTGGTTAGGGTCGTGGAATACAAATCCAAAGGTCTGTGATTCGTGTCACTGACGTGACCAAACAGTCACTTAGAGTGGAGACTAATGACCAGCTTTCTGTTATTCCAAGCGTAAGATTGACGGGTTGTGGTCCCATTTATTGAAAGGGCCTGGACTTGTTCGATAAGAATAGCTTCTTAGTGTCCTAAAACCTACAGTATGGAGCTGGATGGAACAAACACAATAAATGCTCTTCAAACTATAGATTCTTATCTATTGCTTTATTGCTTTGATGAGTAAAACTAACTGTCTTTCATTTTGAATTGTTCTCTCACATCTTGGAATCAGGGAACAATAAAGAGAACAGAGAGAGAATAGAATATTTAGGTATAATATTATGTACGTTTCAAACACCGAGAAAACGAAAAAGCTTGCCATGCTCTGATTTCCTGTTAGGTCTCAATTTAAAAGAACTATGTACTAAGTATTAGATAAAACGGTCCTGCAGAGAGAACACCCATGCTGTGTTTGTAAAAGCAATCTGGATACGATTTTAGGTTTACCATTTGTGCCGGCATTTTATAATCTGAGGAATGTCTGGCAAACAGCGTTTTATTTAGTATTATGTACCATTTTACTGCTTTTTGTAATATATTGTACATTTTAAATTTGCTATGTGTTTATGTTCTATAGCATGCGTTTATCATTATAATAAAATTTGTAGAATGCATCAAAACAATTTCTCGCAAAAACAACCTGTAGTTGACAATCACTCATTTTTGATAGAATACGCCAACACGCAACTTCAGAGTCCAGCTCCCTAAATCCAACAATCTTGAGGATACAGATTTTCTGGAGAAAATAGAGTTATCCAAATCTTATCAGGTTTGTTCTTATGATTATATCCGGTTTCGCACCAGTAATTTTATTTAACCAGTAGAAATAGTTACGTTTCTTCGAAGTATTTGAACATTCATCCATTCATTCCATTTCCAAACTTTCAGATTATTCTAATACGGGATCATTTAGAAAAGAACAATGAACTAGATAAGAAATACAAGGTTGATGAATTCCACAGAATGATCTTGAAGCCTGGTGTTTTGAGAAGATGCAAGATCGACATGGCAAAAGGTATCTATTTTATGCATCCTCATAGTGTTTCAATTATGTTTGCTTGGCTATCCTTCACTAAATGATGACACAATAAAAACCTTAGCTTAGTATCAATTCATTTCAAAATTCTGGCAGCAAAATATTTCGTGCTTTCTCGAATTTTCAAAGTGTAGAAACTCATTAACGCATTCGAGTAAATTGTTCGTCTTCGAGGCTATGATCAGCGTATTCAAGTAAATTTTTCGTCTTCGAGGCTAAGATCAGCGTACTCGAGTAACTTGTTCGTCTTCGAGGCTATTGCGAAAGGTTAGATTAGACTCACAAGAGAATTTCCTGTCCTTTTATCTGCTCTTGAAGTAATTCACCTGATCGTTTGATTGAATTGAAGACTGTATACAAATACTTAAGAAGCAACTTGTGAGTGGCATCGGGTTTAATAATTGGCTAATTGCGGATTGACAGTAAGCTTATGCCGCTTTTTTATCTGATGATTGCACTTAAGTGGTCATACTATGCACTCAAGTCCTCATCTTTTCATCGAGTTTATAATTTACTGATTAATATCTTCAGCGTTTTAAGATTTATAAATTCTTGTAACTTTTTTGTTTCCTGAAGGAAATGCACTAACTTTTGAGAAAATCCGCACAATGACACAGAATGATAACAAAGACGCCGACCAGTCACTTCAGAATAGAAAAGAAGAACACGTGAGTCACGCCCGCTTTTAACTGTTACTGAGACCTTAACGTTCCGTTTACATGAGAACTGTTGGCACCGTTTCATTTGGGACCTGCTATCCGTTCTCTTTTGGCTTCGCTACAGAATTAGTTCCATTTGGAACCGTTCCATTCGGCTCTTGTGTAAACGGGCAGAACCGCTTGGAACTGAGCTAAATGAAAACGCTTAGGAAATGAGGCTGTTATAAGACGACTTTCAACAGTAATGCAATTTCCTCCTCTGTCCAAACGAACAGTCTCTTGGTGCTTGTAGCTGCCATTTTTTAAATTTCTAGCTTCTATTTCTGTTTGTTCTTGTCGAAAATAAAAATGAATCATGCGATTATCTTATTTACTGATTTTGGCGTCAAAAATTTCACATGTTACACTTCCCTCGTAACAATGCTGGGACTCTGACGAATGTAAGACGAAAGGCTTGATAATTATTTAAATGTTTGTTTCTTAAAGTCTTTCTCAAAACTATTTCTCTACATACACCGGAATTTTTAATCTTTTTTTCTTTATAGAGTTCTTATAATATTAGAGTTCTTTATAGAGTTCTTATAATGCTAGATATTTTTTCAGTTTTATTTTAAGTTGACGGTTTTTGTATTGCTTAGTTTTTCCTTCCATTTACAGTCTCTCTGCTTTCTAAATGATCAAATGTTTAATATATATTATAATTGATGTTTGAATATGTCGTTATTGCAGGTAGAAACCATTCCTGAAGAGGATGAATTTGAAGAAGTAAACATTGCCAAGGAAAAAATGAATAAACTCAAACGGCTCAAAAGTATTGATTCGAAGCATAGTACCCATGTTAATCTTGATAACATAGAAGCTATGTTTCCATCTGTAAGTTGTTAAAACTTGTGCAAAGTTTTGCTCTAGTATCTTTAAAGCAAGCAGTTCTTATACCATCACAATTGTCTAGATTATTTAACTCTCCATCGAGACAATGGAAGTAGAACCAAACTGCGTGTATGCCTCTGAAAGTTTTTATGTATTTCTTGAGCTGAATCTGATTGGTTCAAATGAAGCATTTAAATAATAGCTGTCAATAAAATACTGGCGGTTGATTTACAAGGGCTTCCTACTGTCTGGCTAACGGGTTAAACTAGAAAAGAAATCTTTATTACGCGCTGGTGTCTAAAGACGTCTTTCTGCATAGGCCAGATTTGTATGATCCTCTGGGATATTGCCTAGCAGAGCCTATGGTGTTGTTTTGATGTTGAAGGGCGTGTTTTGCTTACAGGTTCCTTACCCAGAGCTAGTTGCTGTAAATCGAAACTTCGACAGCCCCCAACCAGATGCTGATCAGGTATGAAAGAGTATACTGTTAACAATTCAAACCAATTTAAGAGCCCACGATAATCAGGGCATAAGGACGTTGATATATGAGTTAATGGTCATCAATGTGTTTTTTACTGAGACCATATAGCTATGCTCTACCTTAGGTAATTCTAGCGTAATTACGAGTGAAATTGTACATTTCTGTATTATAACTAGGGTAATTTTAAATTTCTTTATAATTACTAGGGTAATTCTACATTTCTTATGATATCTTTGAGATTTTATTGAAGAGAATTAAACATTTTCATGGAAATTCTCCGTCGTATATGATTAAAAAATTCACATTTGAACACTCGCTGTTACGAATTGTTCATGTTTAGGTTAAACTCTTCGGTGTACTTGCGATTGTTTGTTTATAACTGACCTTAGTGAAGATCTTTAAAAGAAAAGTTAATCAAATTTAATCTAATAATTATTCATTGCTTTTAGAAATCATCTTTCTCCACAATTGATTTCAGGTTGAAAAGCAGCTAAAGAGAGAAAAAGTTCGTCAGGGTACAGAGAAGCAAAGAAGAATGGTGCAACAAATGTTTCAAAGATCACAATCGTACGAGACAGCAACTGAAAGGTTCTTTTTCTGATTTGTTTCGCTTGTTTCCAATTCTTTGATTTGTTGTAACCTTTGACATCTTTCTAATTTTGATACGAAACTGATTCTCCCCTTCTGATTTCCCCGAAACTAATTCGTTTTTGTCCATTGGGGTACGTTTCAAAGCTATTTAGATTCCTCTATATAATATTGCGCTGCCTTACAGTCTTTGCCTCAAAGTACTGTTCCAGTCTATCGCAGCACTGCATTTTGCTTTATAAACTAATATTCTATAAGTATTAATGTTACTCCTTTTACTTATGAAGAAACGTTTTAGACATACTTAAAATAAGAAGCAGAGAATTCGATGCTAGTACTGCGGTATGCATCTCCTAAATCTTCGATCATGCAAGAAATCTCATTCATTTCTTTTGTTTCATTTCCTTCAGACTGATGACGAAGTACCAGCACTTCAATTTTCCAAACATGGATGAAGGAAACAGTGCTAAGGAAATTTTGGTATGTGTTGACAATTAGTTTTATACCAATGTTTACTGGAAAACCTTCAAATTGGTCTTTTTGATATGCTTATGAAGAAATTCTGTACAAATTTTGGTACATTTGCAGTAGTAAATGATATATTACTAGCTGATGCATTTTGAGATGTAAATGCAGATGTGAACGCGCGGTATTTCGTAAAAGATGGAAAGAAATTATGGCGAAAATTAAGTTTTGTTCTTTAAGCAATCTGTTATCTAAGTTTTCTTTAGTCTATTATCTAAGTAGCGTATAATATGGGACGGGATTTCAAAGTCACTGCAGCAGTTTTGCATTCTCTAAATGCCCGCTAATAGTAAATGCTGTTGACTTTATCGTGAATTGACAATGTTCATGTTTGTCTTGATTAAACTTTTATTTTTTGCATCTTTTAAAACTTAATTTTTATTTATCGCTTAGATGTCAGTACCAAAGACTCCTATTCGAGATGTCATACAAGAACCAGCGAAGAAAGAGTCTCCAAAGCTCTATTCCCGTTTACCAATGTCATCAGACTCAAACACATTTATCGACAAGTATTTAGAGTCCCTAGACGAACTTCACATTGCAGAACATTATTTTTTCACTGGTTTTGAGGAGGCAACTGAAGCCAAAGGAAAACTGCCAGGAGATTCTGGCTTAGAAAGCCAGACATCCCGTTGGAAAGGAAGAGTCCACACAGATGAGGCACTTCGAAGACAAATTTTGGGTATCAGAGAAGAGACAAGGTATTTAAGTCTTGTTATATGCGCAATATATTAAGGAAGTTGCTTTTAAATTTTTAACAGTTTCGGCGCAAATTGAGATTAATGATGGTTTATCACTAGCTCCCTCGTGCACGTTAACAGCCATGGTTTCCCTTTCATTGATTGAGATTTTAACCCTTGTCTTTTGCTATTTCAGAATGTTTATCTGTATCTTTTGGTTAATTGACTATATATTACGAATATTAAATCATTTTGAGGCGTTGATCGCCCGAAAGACCTTGATTATTTTCTTTATTTGACAATCTGTTGTTGTTAACTGAATGAATACGGGACTGCAAGTCGTCGTCTTTTGAAGTTAACGCTGCAATTATACTGGTTTTTTAAATGCTACTAAACAGCTTTGAATCAGTAATTCTTTTGAAATTCGCGAAAATTTGATTCTTGAAATAAATTTCTGCAAGTTTCTTACATTTCTAAAGGCTTTATTTATCTTTTATGGCAATGATCTCTTTAAATGTTTCTTGGCAATTTTGGTTGAATCTGTATGATCATTTGCTTTGAGGAGTCGTCTTAAGATACCAAATTTGAAGGGGATGGGTCTCTTGCTTGTTTACTTTTAGAAAATGTTCGAAATTCCTTTATTTACAATGTATGGCAGCAAGTTTAGGTGGAATTGCCACTTTGTTGTTATAAATTTAGCTTTGATACTTGTTGATAGTAAATGCCAATCACTTTTTTAGGGAACTGCCAAAGATTGCCCCTCTGACGATGTCTGCTCTAGAGCAAACAACGCCTGTTAGGGTAGGTCGGAAGTATGGTTTTATAAACTAAACTTGGAAGTATGGTTTTAAAAACTAAAGTACCATTAATAAATTGTTTAAGTTCTGTGTTCTGTGTCTGAAAATTTAACTTTTCCAGTTTTAATTATCATGAAGGAAATATTGCCATATCTAAAGAGTTTTAGATTTCAGCGTTACCTTTCAGTATCAAGTACAAAGCTGTAATCATTCTTAGTGTCTTGTCATGTTGCAAAGTAGAATTGTTATATTTGTTATATTTTTAATTATTAACAAAAATTGTAATGCTGCTACTTCTGCAGGCAGATTTGATTTTTTGTTGATTTTTCGTTCGGTTTAGATTAATTTACACTTCCTATTTCAGTTCGTCAAGGGACCAGTTTTGAATTGGGTCAACCCAGAGCTGGAGCCACTTCAGTGAGAACCAATTTTACTATGGAAAAATATTTTTCTCAGGAAACAGAATAAACCTTTCCATTTCAAGAGGAAAGAAGATCAAGAAATAGTTGTGAGCAATAGGCAGTGGTACTTTTAGTTGACAATCTTCTCGATTTGTCTTAGTACATGACATTCTTCTCGCTGAGATAATTTCTCGTTATAGAAATTTTCTATTTTGTACATTGACGCTTGCAAGATTCATTTGTATGTAGTTGAGTCCATGACACATTTGTACAATGATAAAACTTTTAGTCAATTTTTAACAGTCATATAGGGAATACACAGTCTTTTCACAATAGTTTTTGTCTTCAATGAAAGATATGTTAGTTTTATATCGTATTGTAATATATCATGCCTGTATTGTATTTTTGCATTTGCCAGAGATTTTTTAAATTTAAACAAATGAAATGATTTTAAAGGTATTTTATCACCTAGCTTGATATAGAGATAATCACTCTTGGAATCAATTGAATTGTTTTTGAGTTATCTATTCTTGTCTTTCCAAAGAAACTTTTTGCTGCCTTTATTGCAATAAAATGGCAGTAAATTTGGCGAATAACATGATGAAATAAAGTTTTCGAAAACATTGTCATAAACTTGTCAATGCCATTACATATGCATAGCATAAGAAGTCCAGTCCGAACAGTGGTGGTCGTGATAAGAAAATGTCACCTTCGGTTAAAATTCAATTTCTTACTGCAATTTAAACCTTCATGTTTTACAGCCAAAAAGAGGCTATAAAATCAAAGCACGTTGAAATGAGTTTAAACAGTGCTAGGTTTGATAACAAAAAGGTTCATAGCAACAATGGGGTTGTTCATTGCTGTAAAGATGTCACACCTTGCCTCTTACCTCTTCTTTCTTGTCGCTGGCAAAAACAGAAGTGATTGGCATTGTTTATAAAACTAAGATGCATCCGAGAAGCGATAAAATGTATGTCTGGAGCGCATCCGAGATTGTAAAGATCAAAGAAATTTGGCGCAACTGACAAGAACTTTTTCTTTACATGAACACATTTTATGCTGTTAGAATATATGTAAGACTAAATTTTTGGACTAGAGGGAAGGTAGCCTTACCACTTTTTTGGTGTCTAAGTTTCCTGCAAAGAGGTGGACCGGAGGAGATGGGTGTTCCTGGGTCATACGATCTGACATGAAGGAACTGCGTCACAAGTGATGAAGACGTACGAAGAGACAGAGAGCAAAAAGAAAAGAAGGAATGGAAGAGCAATGAGTAATCTTGTGGATGTCATTTAAAAGGATTTGGAGAAGAGGGGATGCACGAAGGAAGACGCTGAAGATCGGAAAAAGTTGAAAGAAGCGAATGAAGGTTCACTAAGAAAGACAGGAAGGCTAAGGAAAACCAAAAGAAAGAAGGAGTTCGTTTATTATCTCAGTTTTTTTCTTTTTCTATTCTTACGGGAGCCTTTTTATTATATTTTTGTAATACCATTGTGCTCGTTACAGTAACGAGCGATTGAAAGAATACGTTTTCTGCCCAGCAAGCCACTACTTATTGGTGTAGCGGACGCTAAACGTCAGGGGGCTTAAGGTAGCTGTTGCCCCAATTTTGCTGCTTTATTGAGATAGTACTGCCCTGTAGTCTGAAATGAGACAAATTTTGCCCGATTTTGCCCTGCAGTCCTTCCAGCCCCCGATGTCTCCTACACCTATGGAAAACTACTAGCAGATTAATGTTTTATCATTTCTTGAACAACCTCACTTGCTACTTCAACTGAAGTTATGATTTTAGCCTCGTTGCAGTGGAAAATTTTGATTAAGAGGCAGTCATTGTTTTGGAACATCTGGCCTCGCTGGAATTAAGCCGTATGATTTTGTACCATTGATTTTAAGTTGTTACATTTGTTTAGCTCATAAGAGCATGAGTGGAAAGCACGGCCTGAAGACAGTATTAGAACTAGATTCAAGAAGAATGAGTAACAGAAAAAGACCAAAGGTAAAAATCAAGGTTTTATGTAACCGGTTCAGGGATTGTATGATATTTTATGATCAACCATGTTTTGTTTTTATGAATTTTCTCTAAAAGACATCAGAGGGTGACGAAGAAAGAAGAAATCCTTTTCATGGTCAGACAACAACGATATTCTTTAATTAGAAAAATGACTGGTCTTCAAGAAGATGTTTTTATGTGAAGGGTTTGTTTTGAATCACAAGGTAGCAAGGGGCAGATGATCGCCGTGCAGGTGGATTTGTCGAATTAAAATTATAATTTTCGTATAGATATTTCGATATTTCATAACGATTATTCAGTTATAACATCAAGCTGTAAAATAAAACGTAAGAAAAATGACTTGATCTAGATCAAATCTCTTTTTGTACATGTGGGAGACCAAAAGCAGGTTGCAGTTGGGTTTTATTGTTTATAGAAGATGCATCCTCATTAAAACGTGATGAAGAGACATAAGTCCAAGGACACCTCATTCGTATGGGCCAAAAACAGCAGAAATCTCTAACTGAAGTATTTAAAAACAAAAAATCCCTAAAATATATTAAAGCCCTGGCAAAAGACTAAACATTTTAAACATATCACTCAAACTTTGTTTAGTAAAAAAGGTTATTCATTTTCCCATTCTGTTCATTTTCCCACTCTGTTTAGTGTTTTTTAGTTGTCTTGAATACTTTTGATCAATGTTTGATCTTTGGCAAAAATGTTGGGCACCGTTATTAGCAATGTTTAGCCAATGTTCTGTTGTTTTGCCACCAATTGAACATTTTTTGTACTTGTGCAGGCGTAGTAGCTATATGTGACGATGATTTGAAGTGAAAAGTGACTGTTAAAGAATTGAATCAATTCTGATTATGAAGAATGAAGCTTTTTTGATTCACTTAAGAAGGCAACCTGACCTAGGGAGGAAAATGATTGTAATAATGGGCTGAAAGTAGTAGAGGGCATAGGGATCACAATAGAACTGAAAAAGCTATGAACAAATTTATGCACAGTTTGGCCACATGTAAGCTCCAGTTGTCCATCATTATTTGATTTAAAAAGTATCCTGCTAAGTTTCCCATTGCCTGAACAATGTCTTAAAGCTTCAAATTAAAAAAACTTGGTTAAATGTTTATCACCCTGGCTAAATTTCAATAAACTCGACTAAACAAAATTTTAGTGAAATTGTTAGTCATTTGGGTTGGGCTTTATAACTAATAGGAAGTTATAGCTATCTCTATCATGGTAGGCTAACCATTACATTGTTGAGGGAGAGACAAACCAGCATTTGTGGAAAGGTCTGTTGGATTTTTAAAAAGATGAAGAACATTAGAGAAATGGGAGTCAAGAGAAGCATGACAATGAAACTCTAGTTTAAATGATGCACCTATGATATATGGTAGTTTTGATTGAATGGTGTGAAGAGCAACAAAATATAAACTTTGCCTTTTCCCTAGCGTGCATGCTGGTATGATGCACTTTTTCACTGGTTCAGAATAATAGCCCTAAACAATATGAATTTAGACTTCACCCCCAACAATACTGCATAAGAAAACAAGAAAGCACTGCTAACAAAATAATGTTGGATTTGTTCAAAATAAACGTGTTTTTTTCGGAACCTATTCTGACGTTTTATGCTCTGAGGAGTGTCAGACGAAAAAGCTTTAAGTATGTTGTAAAATGTTTGCTTTTTTCAAAGCCATTTTCAAAATAATGTTGGTTAAAAGCACTATGTCCAACCAGTCATTTTGACAAATTTACAAAGCTTTCTCACAGCACATCCCTCCTCCCTGGAACAAAACATTTTGGTATGCTTTACCCTCTTCCTGCTATCCAGACTACTATAAACTGTCTTTATCCAAAACTAAAATTGACAAACTTGATTTTACCTCCCCTTTTTCTTAATTTTTCCCATCTTTTCAGAATAACCAACATAAAAGGTCACATTTTTTGAGAAGTGTAGTACGTGCAATCATTTTTTTATCAGGTAGAGTACTCAGAGGTTGATGAGGGTGTCTTGCAGAGTGCAAATGAAGAAATGATTGTTTCTGAGGATGAAGAAGAATTGGCTGATCAGAATGAGCCATCTGAAAATATTGCAAAACAAAATATGATTGCTTTGAACTTACAAAATGAGGCTGAGGAAGAGGAAGAAATTGACCATTTTATAGGTAAGCTGGTTTGAAGTCATTTTTCAGATGTAACTAAGGGTAATGTCAACGGAGTTTATTGCATAACTTTCCAGGTTCTAATACATTTTATATACTGACAGAAATGTGCAATCCGTAGTTGTTTTTAGAAAGTGCTGTGGAGGTACATCGCTTTTATTGAATACAAGCAAGAAGCAAATGTCAGTTTTTGTCACCAAAAAGCACACCTCAAAGAGTCCTGAAGCTTCAAATTTTAATTCTCGTTTATTTCATTTCCAATTACTATAATGATTTATTCTACTTTGAATTTATTTTATAGAATGATAGAATGTGAATTTGTTGTTTTTAATTTCAGATCCTGTGGAAGTTCTAAAAGAAGCATCTAAAAGTAAGATTTATTTCATTTGACTTGTTTATTGTAATGTAGTTAAGTGCAATTTCTACAAAGATGTCTAACCTAACTCAATGATCAGTCATTTATAATTGTTTTCATTGATCCTAAGGGAAATTTAATAAGGCTTTAAAATTAAAATTATTGCTTTTTGTCTGGTAGGCAGGTTTATTTGGAGTTACATAATTTATAGTCAGTTACATACAATGTTTGTTGTTTAATGCGTGCAACCATAAGCACATACATAGGCACATGCCCAAAGCAAATAATGGGAGCAATTTGTTGCACGCATGAGTCAGATATTTGACCGTTGTTATTGACCTTCCTTTTCCTAGTCCTTAAACAAAGGTTGGAAGTTTTGCTTCCAGAAATTTAGCAACATTGTCTAATTCTCACAACAGCTTTTTCTGGAGAGATACAATATCATAAGCAGGCCAAAAATCTTCATAAGTGCAGCAAATATAGCACACAAAAATTCCCAATCTCAAAACCAATACCGTTTGCCATGGTGTCAAGAATAGCACCATTAAAGGCAATTTTTAACAATAATTTCTATGTCATTGAAAATTTCACTGTTTACAATGTTTTCTCCATCAAAAACTTTGTTCAACAATTTTTTGTGAGCATTAGTTTCATCAAACACATTTTTGTTATTTAGTACTTTCCTGAAAAAATTGAAAATTAATTTGCAAATTTGCAACAATTTTTGGGGCTTGATGTGTTTTCCCATATTTCTATGGGTAGATTGTATTGCGGTTTCTTTTCTTTTCTGAGCCTCTTTTTTGAGCCCTGGGTGTTGTGCTAGAATTTACCACTGGAAAGAGTTCCTTAAATTGTTTGTATGAATGGGCTAATCAGTTTGCTTTGTTAAAATTCCACTGGTAAGAAAGCTGTTTTGCGGCAGCAGTGCTAAAACATTTTCATTCCTCTTTTTGCCAAGACTGTCTGTCATTTCATGTTAATTTTTCATTTTTGTTCCTTTTACTTACTTTCTTTTAATTTGTATTTAATTGCGATAGAAACAAGTAAAAGTAACAAAATCAAACTGCGAACCATAGTGCATATCACCCTCAACATAAATTAAACCAATCAAAAAAATTATCATCTTGAAGATGGGATGGGAATGATTCTTTTATATGATTAGTTAAGTTATAAAACTATGCACAATCCAAAAGTTAACACAGTCTGAAAGTAAGTGTAAATTTTAATTCCTGAGAATTAATGCAATGCTGAAAGGAAGCACTGAATAAATTAAGGTTTTTGAAAAAAAGCCAGATAGGTAACATAGGCTCTGATGCAAGTTGGAAAGTGGGGGAGGGGCAAGGGCAGATTAAAAACACAAAAAAAACTTTTTAAAAATATCTTCTGTTTTAGAAAAAAAGAGGAGGGCATGATCCCTTGGCCCCTTGCTGTTAGGGGCCTTGGGTAATAATATGAATCGCACGCATGAAATATATTATGTGATTTACACACGACAATATCTTTATGACAAAGACTGGTCATACATCCTTTACCAAGACAAATATTGAATCAAGGAACATTATAAAAGCTACAGAATTACTTCTCGTAATTTTTTCATCATACTGATTATTGCTATGGATGTAATGTTCCATTATTTTCAGCCAACAAAGGGGCAAACAAGGTTGTATGTTCCCTCCTAAAATACAAGAAAACAGGCACATTGATAAATTTTTGTGCCCTATTCATAAGTTTGCCTTTCTATCCTTTTCTTGTGCAGGGGTCCCTGATCTATGTCACGGTTTTGTTTTTGGCTTTTATATTTTTTATAACAAACATTTAACTTTTTGTTTTTTATGAGCTTTGTATGTATGCTAGCATCTCCATAGAATGGACAATGTGTTGTGGCAATTAACATATAAAGCAGGTATTATAAAAATGACTGATATAAAATATCGTACTATTTTAGGAAATCAGACTTTTCTCCAGCCTTTATCAAAATGTTATTTTGTTATCATAGCTTTAGAAGGAGCAGCATTTGCAAGCAGATTACCAGCTGAGAAAATGACTGCCCAAGAAATGACCTGTTTCCAAGATGTAATTTCAGGCCCTCCACAGCTACAGAAGAAGTTTTTGTTCATCAGAAACCGTCTGGTATGTGTTCCAGAAATTGTTGTGTTTGGAATATGCACTTGTTTGTTACGGGCATTTTATACATCATGTAAAAACATTTTGTTTGTTTCTCAATTGTCTGCTTTTGCTGTCTTTACCATTGAGATACACAGATGCTAATATTCCACAAGTTTGGATAGAAATAGAAATGTGCATTTTTTTGCTCAGAAAAATCTTCATGGCTTAAGTTACCTAAGATTTATTTATTAAAAGTAAAATTGCAAAATTATTTCTTTTCTGTACAGCTGCAGCTTTGGATTGAAAGCCCTAGACAGGAACTGACTTTGGAACATGCTCTGGCAAAAGTAGAGGGAGCCTCAAATGGTTAGTATATTCATAAACTCGTAACCAAGTTCTGGTGAGCAATTAAGCAATAATTTAGTTTAGCATTAGGAAATTTTTCTTACAGTGTTTTTTAACAATTCATAAAAACTAATAACGAAGGAGAGGCCAAGAACGTGAATATCAAATCTTTTTTTAAGATTCTTGATATCTCTGGGGGTATTGTATGCCATAAAAACCAAATCTTAAAGTTGTATTTTATCTTAAGAATTAAAATATTTGGACCGTTTTCTAAGTAGTACTTTTTCTAAGTAGTATTGTCCAGAGCTGGACAAGAAAATTACGATAGTGACATTTTAATGAAAACCTTCGATTTTTCAGATGAAGACAGGATGCTTGTCGATCGTCTACACGCATTTCTTGAAAGATATGGCTTGATTAACTTTGGAGTCTATAAATTCTTGAAAGCAAGACCACAATGTAAGTTTTAAATAAATGTATTAATACGGCTGCCTGATGATTGCATCAAAACCTGAAACATGGTGTTGCAACTTTCATGTTCTATAAACCAAAGCAAAACTTGTATTTTTCAATGATACTTTCAACCAGCTAAGTGCGTCTTTGGTAAAGTTTGGATTAAACAGTAAATTAAGACTTTCTGAGATTTGAGCTAGATTGGCTCGAGAAAAGGATGAAATAATTATCAACTTGTGGCATAGTTTGATGGTGCTATTATTAAAATTTATCGTTTTCTTGTGCAATCTATTGATATTTATAATAAATCCTAGCGATTGCTCTCTTCCCAATATGTTATTTTACTAAAAAGAAGCAAAAAATCAAATTTTTTTGAGTTTTTTAATGATTTCCTAAAAAGTTACTAAATTGCCTCATATTCTTTTTGTTTTTATTGCTCCCTTCAATGTGACTCGTTGGTACCTTTGTAATGTAGCTTTTATTACTGATGAAGCCATTTAAAGTCTTGGTTTAACTCCTAGTGAAAGTTCCACCTAAAATAATTGTGATTGGAGCTGGAATATCTGGACTCATCGCTGCAAGGCAATTGCAATCATTTGGCTGTGATGTCGTTGTTCTTGAAGCAAGGGTTTGTTAATTTTTTTTATTTTCGTTGAATGCTTATTGTATAGCTTGCTGTCTTGTTTCTTCCAGCATTAAAATGTTTTGTATGAAAAGAGAGCTCTTAGTTAAGATGCTTCTATGGCGTACAGATTAAACTATATTAATTGTTGATTGGCTATTCTAATATAAGGCTGTGAATGTAACATGCTCTTATGAATGAATGAAAATAGCTTCTAAGTATTCAAGCAAAGTTCCAAAATTCTCTAACCTACTTAAGTTGATTTGATATACATATATGGGAACTGAAAAGGTAGCGTTAACATAAAAACTGAAAACTTACAAGAAATTAAACAAACAACAAACAACATGAATGAATTCTAGAAAGAAGCAATTTTTTGTTTGTTATGATTACCTGGTAACCTTTATATTGGCTTAAGAATTATATAAAACTGTTGAAAATTGTAATCCTAATTTCAATCAATTCGCCAACAAATTAATTCGAGAAAACACAATCAATTTTATTATATCATCGAAAGGACTGTCCTAAACTTGGCAGTACAGTTTGCAGCGTTGTCGTCTAGATCCTTATTTGTGAGAAAGAATTATGATATTTTATAATAGAGAAGCCCTGTATGGCAGATCTTCCTGTATTGTTTTCGGCCATTCCCTTCATTGAGGCCCTTACATGCCTCTCATCTACAGGTTCTTGCGCTCTTTTCTCTTCTTTCTTTAATTGAATTTTTAAAATGTTAAATTGTAAGTGCCGTTAGTAGTGGGACCAGATGACGCTTTATCATTTCCACTGCAATCGACATTTTTAGATGCTTAGTTGCTTGCTGTAATATATTTTATCGTTGATAAATTTATTTTATCCAAAATGTATTATTTTCCCTTTCTGTAAAAGGAGCGTGTAGGAGGTCGCGTAGCAACAGTTAGGCAAGGTCAATATATTGCAGATCTTGGTGCTATGGTTTTAACAGGTCTAGGTAAGATATGATAAACCATCAGCTTTTCATGATTTCTAATATTTGTTACGTCATAGATTATGTGTTTTATAAAGCGAAAACAATGTGTTGTGAGATTTAAATGATTTCCACGATTTAATTTAAACTCAAAGGGTATTCTGAGTAATCAGCAACAGTTGTTGCGAGTAAGTCTTTTCATGTTTGGTTTTGCCCTGACTTCGCCTATCCACCCATCAAAATCTTGATTATTGTTCATCCCTGATACAAAGAACTATACGAGAGACAAAGAGGTGCAAATGACACATGACGGTCGCTAACATGTGGTTCATATAGTTTTTGGAGACTCGAGTCAATGGAAACTGGATCAATGGGACATTGCTTTGAGACAAAGATTCCTCCTGTGTGTTGCTCTGTTTCTACTGTGTGTTGCTCTGAATCTCCATTTCAAGACAATCGTTTTTAAAATCAGTGTCTTTCAAATCGCATAATTACGTTATTCGTAAATACATAATTGCACAACGTAATGTTTTTCAAATAATTTACTTTCTTGTCCCAATCATGAATCACAATTTTCAATTGTAAGTTAAGCAATATTACGTTTTAGGTGGAAATCCCTTGACAATTATCAGCAACCAAGTGAACATAGAGCTGCACAAGATTCGTCAAAGATGTCCACTTTTTGAATCAAATGGTCTCATCGTAAGTATTTTACTGATTTCAGCCATTGAACTAGTGACTTTGAAGTTAGCAATATGTCCGTCCTTATCATATAGTGATTCGTCTAGAGTGTCATGATAATGACCATTTGTGAGAAACTAAAGGGAAGGGAAACGTTATCATTGTAATTTTTTGTAATTTAACATCACCCTCTGACCTGTTTAAGTTGAGCTACTCTAATTGGAACGTTGGCCGAAGTCTACTTGCGTCTAATTTCATCAGTGTTAAACTTGTGATGTTGCTCTTGGCAGGTTCCCAAGGATAAAGACGAACTAGTAGAGAGAGAATTTAACAAGCTGCTTGAAGCGACAACTTACGTATCACATGTGCTTGATTTTAATTACATGAACGGGAAGCCATTGTCACTTGGACATGCTTTGGAACTTGTGATCAGGTAAATCATTTTCCTAACAAACAAATAATGACTATCTTCAGAACAAGATAAGTGTAAGCAAGTCATGGTACAAAAAGTCGGTGTACCCTGATATGCTGTGTGGTAATGATCTATCTATCTATCTAAGTACCATGTCCCTTGTGGACGTAGGCGACCATGGATTTCCACAACTTTCTGTCCTTACAGGTTCTTATCAGACTCTGGACCTTATACCTTCCTTGCTGTTCCTCGGGAACTTGATCTTGCATCCACTTGCTGAGACTTGTCAGGTAGTTCAGCCGAGGTCTTCCCCTTCCTCTCTTTCCTTCTATCTTGCCTGTGATAATAATCTCTTCTAAACCCTCTTTTCTCATGATATGCCCAATGAATTCGGCCTGTCTCTTTCTAATCATTTTATTTAGCTTTCTTTCTTCTTCGGCTCTTTTCAATACTTCTTCATTTGATATATGGTCCACCCATGATATTCTCAACATCCTTCTGAGGAACCACATCTCAACGGCTTCGATCCTGCTCTCCATACCGGCTGAAATTGTCCAGCATTCGCTGCCATATGTTAAGATAAAATAAACATAGCAGCGTAGAATCCTTTTCCTAGTTCCCAACGACATTTTTCTATCTTTCAACACTCTCTTTAACTTCTGAAAAGCTTGCTTAGACATCCCAATTCTGCGCTTGATCTCGGAGTCGCATTTTCCATCGTCTGTTATTAGGCTGCCTAGGTAATTGAATGACTTTACTTGCTTTATTTCAGTGTCCTCTATTTTTAGTCTGCATAGCTGGTCAGATTGCTTGCTAATTACCATACATTCTGTCTTTTTACAATTGATGGTTAAACCTTTTTTCTTACTTTCTTCTACTACCTTAGTCAGAAGATTTTGTAGCTTTTCTTCAGATTGGGCTATTAAGACCGTGTCATCGGCGTACCTCAAGTTATTGAGATTATACCCACCAATGATGAAGCCTTCCATGCCTTCTATCTCCCTTAAGATCATCTCGCTGTAGATATTAAAAAGATCTGGGGAGAAAACGCATCCTTGGCGAACTCCTCTCTGGATTTTGGTAAAGTTACTTCTATCGTTTCCAATTCTTATACATGCTGTTTGTTCCCAATACAAGTTTCTAAGAATTCGTATGTCTTTCCCAAATAGATCAAAACATTCTAGCAATTTCAGAAGTTCTTCATGTTTTACTTTATCGAAAGCTTTTGTTTAGTGGATGAAACAAATATACAGGTCTTTTTGCGTTTCTATGGCTCTCTCTGACATCGTACGTAGCATGAATATTGCGTTCCTTGTGCCTGCGTCCTGGACAAAACCACATTTTTCCTCTCCAATCTCAGGCATAATTCTACTTCTTGCTCTTAACATAATTATCCTGAGCAAAATCTTGATGATATGACTCATTAGGCTAATGGTTCTGTGAAGCTCACATTCTATTGCCCCTGTTTTTTTTGGAGAGCGATGAAGATCGATTTGCTTAATTCCTCTGGGATTTCTCCAGTATCATAGATTTCGTTTAAGCATTCCGTGAGCTTCTGAAGTCCGAAATCGTCCAATGCTGAAACCATTTCTGCCACGATCTCATCTGGTCGTGCCGCTTTGTTGTTTTTCATCTTTGACATGGCTGTGCGCACTTCAGTTATTAGAATCTTCGGACCATCGATGTTTTTCTTAATAACTGGCTTCTCGCCCCTATTATCTTGGAAAAGATCCCCAATATACTCGGTCCATCTTTCCAGCATTTTTTATTTGTCCATGATGAGGTCGCCATTTTTTGCTTTTATACAACCTGAAGATGAGCATGCTTTTTTCCCCATTATTTCTTTTATCTCATTGTGCATTATTGGTGGTAATGATAGTGCTGTAATATTGTTGGTTAACCTTGGACTGATCAGATGAAGTTGCTTTGCATTGATAGATATTTTTCTTCTGCCCAGAAGCAACTTCTGCGAATTTCATGCATTTGGCTTCATTTTCGTCCTTTAAGCTAAATTGATTTTCTTCTTTGGTTGATTTATATTGATTCACTTCCTTTGTTCAGAAATTTGTTTGTTTTTGTCAAGGTTAATGGAGAAGCAAGTAAAACTCGAGCAATGCAAACATGCCAAAGCAATCCTAGATCACCAAGGAAATCTAAAAAACGTCCAAACCCAGGTAAGCTCGCCAGAACAAAGCTTGTTGCTTTTGCACGGTATTTGTTATTTCAGTGGTTTTACAGGTTTAAGATTTTGCTACAGACATCAATAAATTCAATACCTGTACTGTAAGAGTTTATGTTTTGATTTTTATAAAGTTTCCTCTTGAAAATATTTTTATAAACCATTTTGCTGACCTTACGCCATACTTTTAAGCGATTATTCTTATAGTGGGTCTTGGTACAATATTTTCTTATGGTGTATATCTTTCATCTTCACCAAATTTACACAAAGGACTAATCAAATCGCAATTAGTAAACTTTGTCTTGGACTTTTAGAGGCGATAGTCTCTACAGGGTATTGAAGTTGCTCGATATTGAAAATCTTAACATGGCAGCATTATCTCTTAGTTTTTAAGGTTATATTTGCTCACATTAGATTAGTTAAGATTAGATTAAGCTGGATAGATTTGTTACATATAATATGAACAGGGTTTGTAAGTAGCATCAACGGGCCTTCAGATGATTTGGCTACATAAGAACAAATTCGCTACATGGTGGTCCATGCCTATCTTTCTTGTTGCTTTATGTTGCACTTGTCTTGTGTTCTAGCTTATAAAAGTTCAAGAATCTATTAAAACTACTCACAAAGAATGGACGGTTGCACAGGAAAAGAAACCACCGAGGTATCGGCTATGAATATTACTTTGAACTGTATCGTTGTTCTTTTAGTTGTTTTAATTGCTGTGCACCACATCGTCTTTCGTCGTATGTTATTGCTCAGTCCGTGAAAGTTTGCCTCAAGAAATCATACACGGTTCTCACAGTATTTTATCATATATCGTTTTAACTTTGTTTAGAGATGTCACTGATGAGTTTAAAGTGAGAAGTAAATATCGGGACTTGTGTGCATTATTCAAGGTTTGTATTGTGAATTAACGTTTAATAATGTTTTTAATGTTATCATATTTTTTCTTATCACTGCTAATTACGTGGTTTGAAAACTGATATATAATTTTTATAGAGCTTATATAACTTTGTTTTTGAGCACTTTGTTTATTTTCACTGATGATGATATTTAATGATTAAAGACATAAGGACAATATTTGGACCCTCAGTGCATTCATGACCGGAAATTTAGTACTGTTTGCAGCGATATTTCAATGTTAAAACTCTGTTGCTGGAATCTGAAATGCTTGGCAAAAGGCTTGGAACACTTACGTCAGTTTCCAAGGTCAAAATCAATTATCCACCTCTCCCCTACGGAGCAATGTTGGTTTACTTTGAAACGGGTTAGGATTTTAGGAAGCACTTTCTTTTGCGCTTCTTTTGTGATATTTCTCTAAATTATCAACATTGTCCTAGGGGGAAGAGGACGGAAGTAGTAACTTTTTTCGGAAAAAGAATAAAATATTTAAAATTCAACGCAAATTGCTGGGTGTTTCAAGTACTTTTGGCAGGCATTGTACTTATGAAAAATACTATAATAAAATGCTTGTTTTTATAGGTTGCGCTTCTTGTTTTAATTTCTTTTTTTGAATTAGGAATACGATGAACTGGTTGAAAAGCAAAAGGAATTGGAGACCAAGATATCGGATCTTGAAAACAACCCTCAAAGGTATGGCTCCGTTGCATTGAACGTGCCGATAGAAATCTTTTTTGGGCAGTTCTTATCGCCATAGTCAGAGAAGAAAACCCCATTCTACTTTGCAGCTAGCTCTATCCATTCAATTATTTCCAAAAGCTAATATCCCCCTCCCCACATCGACATTACTATTTTATCCTTACCTCTTAAAGACTTACTGACTTTAATTGTATACTTTTTGCAAGTAACTAACACTGGCCAGCAGGGGAGGGGGAGGGGTTGAGACAAATTTGAAAGAATGATGGTAACTTAAGGGCTTGATTGCTTGGAAGATTCACTGTGGGGCTGGGATTTCACCCTTCCTACCCGAGGCGAAAATATGGGTACTAAAGTGTTTCAATCATTTTGGGCAAGATTTGTAGATACACAGCTCTTCTCGTGTCTATTTCGCTGCACCTTTGATTATCTCTCTGTAATTTCAAAATTTGAATAGCCTTTCCTTTGCTTAAAATTCTTTGTTATGTCTTTCAGCGATGTTTACTTGTCATTACGCGATCGTCAGATCCTGGACTGGCATTTTGCTAATCTAGAGTTTGCGAATGCAACGCCCCTGAGCGCTTTATCTCTGAAGCACTGGGACCAAGACGATGATTTTGAGTTCACCGGAAGTCACATGACTGTAAGCAATGGCTACTCCTGTGTTCCTGGTGCTCTTGCGGAGGGGCTGGACATCCGTCTAGATACGGCTGTAAAGCATGTAAAGTATCACAGATCAGGTAAGCGTTGCTATTAGTATTGTAGTGTTTGACAAGGAGTGTATCACTTTATCTCAATACGTACATTAAAAACGTTTAAAAGTAAATCTATGTCAAAGAATTGAACGAGTGTTTGTATGACTTATCAAGTAGTTGTATGACTTATCAAATTCCATAAAGACTATTCCAGTATATTAAAAACTTTTTTTGTTTCTCAGCTTGAATAAGGTGTTTAAATACAAGCTGTTTAATTAAGGAAGGACAGCTTGTAAATGTATAGGTTATTCTTTATTGGTGTTTACTGTATTAGGCAGTAATTGATTGCACTTGCAGAAGAATAAACATAGGAATCTACAACCTTGTAACGTGTTGATTTTTCAATTCTGGACATTTGGTAAACGACAACTTTGACAAAGATTTCCTCAAAGTATTAACTCTGGTGTAAGGCAAGAGATCCGAACGATTTTCAAGACGATAATCCTGCCTCTCAACTCCTGGCATTAAAAAATGAGTGCTTATGAAGTTTTAAGTTTGGCACTTTTGCCTGTTGTTTAAGTAGTTTTAGGCAGTTATATAAGATTGATTCAACATAATTCAACATATAGTTTATTCAACATAGAAGGGGAGGTTAATAGAAAGACGACTGTATTAATTCCATCTCCAGGAGTTGAAATCACAGCTGTCAATCATCCGAAAAGCTCGATGGGTCCAACGCAGACATTCAAAGGTGATGCCGTTTTAATAACTTTGCCCCTTGGGGTTTTGAAGCAGCAGACACCTCCGGCGGTGAATTTCAACCCACCATTACCTGACTGGAAATTGCAAGCAATCGACAGAATGGGATTTGGCAATCTTAACAAGGTGATTTTCTATTTTCGTGCATTTTATGTTTCAGTACGAAACTAGGAGCAAAATCAGTAAACTGACTGCACTTTAAAAAGGCAGTGGCACTGAGGCTTTATGGTCGTATTAAGCATGAAACTCGGAGTGAAAACTTAGAACTGTCCTGTTCGTGGCAACACCGCCAAATTGCGTTTACAACTCTGCCTAAACGGTATCGAGTACTTTATGACAGACAGGTAAACAGTAATTTTCATCATAGACAATTCAAATGCAGATTCTTGTCGTAACTGGAAGACAAAACGTTTAGTTTGGTTTTTATCGAGGTTCTTCTTAAATTAGTATTCTTATAATTATAAATTTTCATCTTTGTCATTTATAAATAATCCAATACATCCTGCCTTCAATGCCTTGTACAGGTAATCTAGAGATGAAAAACTCTTTGAAATGCTTGTCATCCCTGTTTCCAAGCATCCGCTACAAGAGCGCTTCTAATAATTAACAAAACTTTCAAGTTTCAGGCTGCCAACCTTTCTATTGTATTTACTCGAACAGAATACAGAAGGCACAATTCATGCCGTAGTCCCTATTAATTGATATGTTTTTATAACTCAACAATTGAACTCTATTGTAAAAAATCAAAGTTTACAGAAAGCTATAGTAGATTTGATATACAGAACTCGATGGTTCTGACAAAGATTCATTCTTTCACGCTTTATGCGATTACCAGGCAAGTTAAATTTTGTCATTTATCTTTCTCTTCCCATAATTTTGCAGGTTTATTAGCATCTTATGATTCCCTATTTTTCCCGAAGGTCGTCCTTTGCTTCGATCGCATTTTCTGGAATCCCAACACGAACCTGTTTGGTCACGTTGCTAGTGCCACAGCCAATCGCGGCGAGCTGTTCTTGTTCTGGAGCATTTACAAGGCCCCAATTCTGCTCGCCCTTGTTGCTGGTGAAGCGGCAAACAAAATGGAAACATACTCAGATGAAGTGATAGGAGACAGAGCCATAGCTGTTTTGAAGGGAATTTTTGGTGCAAATACAGTTCCTTCGGTAAGTTATCCATCTTTCCAAATCCTGGATAATGTGAGCAGTGGCACGCTATTTTTCTTTTAAGCACGCGACACTAATTGGTCAACTATACCGGTCTTGTGCTTGTGTTTTTCTGATTGGCCTATTTCGATCCACAACTGGGTATCTATTTTTCATCGTGTTCTTTCGAACCCTTATTCTGACGTTTTATGCTCTGAGGAGTGTCAGACGAAAAAGCTTTTAGCCGATAAGTAGTAAAATGTTTGCTTTTTTCAAAGCCATTTTCAAATCCTTGATAACTTTTTCTTTTTATCATCGAATAAAAACAGGAATTTAAGAGGTTTATTTGAAGGACATTCTTCACTGTGACAACTCTCTTGCCTGGCACTCAAAACACTACCGAAGTTGACCGAATGGAAAACAGCGAAGATCCATAATCGAAGATGCCTGTTTTTAACGACTTGGCAGAAAAAGCTTCTTTTTTGGCGCTGGTTTTTGATTATATATCTAGTAAATGTCGTACAGAATTCTTAGTATGATCACTTCTCAAATCATTCAACATCCAATGTTTGAAGATGCCTGTGCCAACCAGTTTATCCAAAAACGTTTGCTTGGAGGCACGGAGCCTGGATATTTTTGGCAGTAAATGTCATATTTTTAAAAAAAACGCAGGTTCAAGTAAAACTCACCAAATCTCTTCACAAAGAAACCCAATGCAAGGTTTAATTCAGAATCGTTAAAAGAACTTTTTGAAAAGCTTACGCGCACAAGTACATGCCAGTATATTTAGTACATTTCTAGGTACATAGATGACAATGTATACAACCAATTTTCAAAAACAGAATACCAAAGATTCTTCCATCATAGTTGAAGAGCTTCTTCCTTTTCCTCCTGATCTTTGCAATAAATTATAAACACTGCAAATATTTATTTATTTTCTGATTACGCGCAGATCTCTTCTACGAGTTTGCATTTAAGACAACACGATAAAATTCAACACGAATACATTGCAAATTCAATTTCTTTTACGAATTTAATTTCTAATATTGATATAATTTAAAATCGAACACTCCAAAGATTAATATCTCGAGTGTTTAACATTTGCTGCAAAACCTAAATTGAAGGCAAGCATGGGATTTTGCATTCCTGAAAATTACAGAACTTAAAGATTGTTAGCTTTCTTTTCGGGACTTCCAAGAAATTACGAAAGTATATTAATGTCTTTACAAAGCCTCTCTGCCATTCCAGAAATCGATACCTCACCGTCATGCCAAATTTCTTAGGGTTTTTGTTGCGTATGGAAAACTACCTTATTTAATAAATCGGGCTGGCTTTTTTTAACTCTTCAAGTAAACAGTACATCAAGGGTCAATTTTGTGCATTGTGCACAAGACAGTGCAAAATCAGACCTTTGATGTCCAGAAAAAACGAAGTCGAATGTACCATTATTGCAAGGTCCTTCCTTTATGGTTTTAAACTAACAAAGGGTGCTCAGCGGCTGTCAAAGGCCTCACAGTTCATTTTTCTCTAATTTCAGCCGAAAGAAGTTATTGTGACACGCTGGAAATCCGATGAATGGTCACGTGGATCTTATTCTTACGTTGCAGCTGGTTCTTCGGGGAATGACTATGACATCATGGCAGCGCCGGTTGCACCTCCACCGAATCCGGGTATACCAATACGACCCGGATCGAACATGCCTCGGGTTTTCTTTGCAGGGGAACATTCAATACGCAACTATCCGGCTACCGTTCACGGGGCTTTGCTCAGCGGCTTGAGAGAGGCGGGTAGAATAGCGGATCAATTCCTTGGACCGACATTTGAAAACAGTTATACTGGCTCATCAATGACCTGAAAAATAAAGCATTTTACTAAAAAAGACAAACAGTTACACCGTTTTTCAACGTGTTTTCGTATAAGATGCTGCTTGAAGAATATCTTGAGAAAAATTCAAACTTTCGAGGGATTAGTTGTAATATTTCATTGTTTATTTGTAAAATAAGAGTAGAAAAGATATATGAGGAATTAGTGATAAGTATCAAAAGTAAAGACATTTATGACAAAGAAAATTAGTGTCAAACCTACCACTTTATTGATCGATAACTTTTTCAGAACATTCTCTATAGAAATCGAAGAACATCCAAAGTTTTAATCCCCTGTTAAGTCGTACAGTAAAAATCGCCGAATTTTATATTGCTAAATTTTATGTAGTACACACCAATTATGTGCTTTGAAGTGGTGAAAATTTCTTTTACCTCACGATGGCTGCCCATTCGTTTAAGTCTGAGAAGCTTCCAGCAAACCGGTTTTAGAAAGCAGTCCAAAAGAATGTTAAGCAGCTATAAATCCCAAGGCAGCTCCTTAGGGGATCTGTTCTTTGTTGTTGAATTCTTTGTAAATACGAGCTAACTCTACCATAAAATTTATATGGGCAGCCGGCCATCAGATAAGATTGAAGTTACATTCCGAAGTTGTTTTCTCTGTAAGACATTTTAAAATTCAATTATTGTTTTTTTTAACTGATATCGACAGACTTGTCTCTTCTGGTCCATTCTTCCTTTTTACTCAATTCAACATCAAAGAGTTTTATTGAATTCCTTCTTCGTGATGTCGTTCGGAACAGAAGACAATATCACTGATTGTGGTAAGAGAGGTTCTTTTATATGGTTCGGAATGGTGATATGCCATGAAAGGTCCCGTAGAATCGACAAAGAACAGCATGGTTATTACCTATTGTTATTGTTAAATTGCGGTGCAGACTTTGTACTTTGTGTTAGGGGCCAGAGGAGTTGGGTTGAACTGCTCACGACAAAATTATACAGTGGAATAGATAAAATGGGATGCCTAATTACCCAGTGGCTTGCTGGATGCTAGATAGCGGAAGACAGCTGTCCCATGACAGATAAATGTGTAGCAAGGATAGCCTCAAGCTGATGAAGTTTCGAAATTTTATCACGCTATGTTCACGTTTCTACACACAGACATTTGGATGTTGTTGCAGAATCTGGGCACTCTTCTTCATATTTGGTTTTCCTGTAACACTCTCATTAACTACAAAAATTACTGTACCTATCATGTCCATTGTGCACTAAATCCAAAAGGAACAAAAACAATATCAAAACTCGAGATCCTACATTCACTATGCTTACGTAAAATTTCAAGTAACAAGTTTGCATTTTTGACATAAAATTCGACGGTTAATCGATCCTCCCTTTTTTCTTATCCACAATTTATTTGCATGCAGTTTCACCGAGATGTCAAGTCACCAGTACAATAATATTTTCTACATCGAGTGTCGAATGTTAAAATCGCAAGTATGCCACAATTTTTTGCTCTTTGGGTCATTTTCTTACAGCACATTACAGTTACTGGACTCTACTTGACCGAACCCCAAAGCAGTGCAAGACATTACAGCCTTCGCGGGGAATGTAAAAACCATTCATTCGAAAACATTGGTACCATTCACAAATTGTCAACTATTGCCAATCGATCATTAAATATCACTACATTTGCGCTCAAACCTTTAACTCATTTACAAAAGAAAACAGCGTCAAGTTGCCAATTCAAGCCCACATAAAAAGGATAACGTTAGAAGAACTTTCGGACCATTTTACGTAACAAACTCGACGATTTTGCCGACCAGCTAATTAGAAACAGAATTTAAACTCATCGTCTGATTCCGTAAACATAAGCATGACTGAAGCATTTGGTTATTATTTCCACTATTCCGCCTGAAGTGTTTAAGCAAAAAAATTTTGCTTTACTCAAGCGCGGTGCAATAATTTATAAATTTCCAACACCAGCACATTGTGGTGATAACCCAACAGCATGTCTGCAGTAGGAGTAGTGATTATACTGTTTGAATAAAAGTTTCAAATGCAGACCTGCTAAGGTACTACAAATGGCCCTTGAGGATTACAGATAAATAGGAAAAGTCTTTCAAATACTTACCATCTAGCTTCCATCAACAACAAAGTCTAAGCATAAGCCAAATTCTCATTATTTTCAGAAAAATACCCCCAAATCACCATGCCAGCATTTTCATTTTAAAATGAAGAATGCAAAATAAATTCAAAACATTATTCCAAACAGAAAACTTGAGTGAAAAGATGTATTTCATAAACCAAAATGAAAAGCAATGAGGATAAATGAATCGAAAACTGGAAAAATGTTTGCGGCATCCATGGACTGAATACATAAACTTTAAACAGAACTTGATAAAATTGGATTTATTTATCAATCCAGAATTTGCAGAATTTCTAAACAAATGAAGAGATATTGAAGAAACATGAAACTGGTTTTAAATGCTACAATAACTAAGCTGTCTTTGTAAACAGATTTTCAAAAAAATTCTAAGAGCTTCTTTGATATGGTTCCGAGATGTTAAAAATAGATCTTTAACTGGCTAATTTACCATTTTGTCACACAGATAAAAGGAGGTTAATGAGTTTTGTATCAAATCTGTAAATATTCGGTTTAAATCAAAATTTCCACTGTTTACATACTTCTTTCATTCCCACTTGTTTTAATAAGACCAAAGTACAATACAGAATGTACTGAAATAAACTCAGTTCAAAGTTTTGAGCCGCATTTTGTTTTATTGAAGCAGACTTTGACATATTTCATTTTCTCTAGTTTTTCTCCATTTTTCGTTCCTGTTTTTAAGTCTTTTGGTTCTTTGAAAAAGACATGGTTCAAGTCTTTATGAAAACAAAAATTTGCCAGGCAGGTGTTTCATCTATATGTTTTAGTCTTGTTTTGCACAAACAAATACTAAATAGAGGACCAACACCATCAATCTCCTATTTCCACTGTTGACCATAAGAATCTTGGTACCATTCCTGGTTTCCACTACCACCACCATATCCATAATAGTTTCCTCCATCACTTTGACTTAATGGCTTCTGTGCTATTGGTTGAGGATTCCAGCCACCACCCTGTTCTCCACTATACTGCCTCTTTGGCTGGTTTGGTTGACTGTTGTCCATCTTTCTCTTCATTCCAGCTCCACTTGGTGCTCCTCTTCCACCAGATGGACCACCGCGTCCACCAGACATTCCACCTCTTGCACCTCCCCTTTGACCTCCTCTTTGGGCACCTCTACTACCCAAACCAGTAGGTCCACCTCTTGCACCACCACCTCCTCTCTGCCCCACACCACGTCCCCCTCCACCTCTACCTCCAGTACCTCTACTAGACATACCACCTCTACCTCCTCTACTACCACTATCATAATATGAATCATATGACTGATCACCACCACCTCCATAGTAATCATCATAGTAGCTGTCACCGTACCCACCACCATATCCTTGGTCACCGTAGCCTTGGTATCCCTGATCATAGCCCCCATAACCACCTTGGTCATAACCTCCACCATAAGAATCATATCCCCAATCATCGTATCTCCCTTGACCCCCTCGCATTCCTACTCCTCCTCTCATTGGTGAGCCTCTCATACCACCCCTTGGTCCACCTCTTGTCATCCTCATAGGTCCAGACTTTGCTGCATTTAAAGCACCAAACCCAGACATACCCCTCCTTCTTTCCTTTTTATCAGTTTGTGGTTTTGCCAGGGCAACTTCAATCTTTTGCTCATCAATTTCTTGTCCATTCAGTTCTTCAATAGCCCTTACAGCATTTTCTCTTTCCTTAAAATGGATAAAGGCATAATCTTTGATTTTTTTCACTTTCTCTATCTCACCATACTGTTTGAAAAGCTCAGTTAATTTGTCCTCATCAGTGCTTGGGGTGAGATTTCGCACATAAACAACTTTCACCTGAAAAATAATTCATATTATTTATTTGAAGTCAATGAAATAACAAATCCTATACAATGTATATGATCCCAGTTCCTGAAAAGTAAGTTGACAAGTATATAATAAAGAATTCAAATAATCTTTTACGAAAGCTTCTAAGTTTGAATAATAGTATGCAAATAAATTTTTACTATCACAGGAATGTATAATTCACAACTCTTATTTACTTACAATTCTTATATAAATATATACATACAAATAAAATTTATAAATTTGTTGGAAACAGATCTGTGGTGAGCTTTGAATAAGAAAGAGTAAGAATGTACAAATATTAATCACCGTTTGCATTATTTCATCATCTGGTTCCTCTTGTGGATCAGCCCAATCAACTGTTGGTGTTATATTACCAAAGACTCTGATCTTGCCACTCATTAACCTCCTTCTCGCCAATGAAGCTGATTTGTGACTTTCGTATTGTAAGAAAGCAAAGCCTCTGTTCTTATTCTTGTCTTCTGATGATATGTACACAATGACATCAATAAGTCCTTCTGTCACATTGCTAAACTCATCCATAATCTGCTGCTTGGTTTTAGACTTTGGAATTGAACCCACAAATAACCTGTCATTAGGAAGAGACAAACAGACACCCAGCTTCCGGCCTCCTCTCACTTCTTTTTTGTCCATCTCCCTGACAGCCTTCTGGGCAGACTCTTTAGTTGCATAAGTACAGAAACCATAGCCTTTATTCAACCCAGAGATAGGGTCAATCATTAAACGAAAGTCATAAATCTGTCCAAAACCTTCAAACATTGGAATCAGCTCATCTTCAAACATGTCACGTGGAAGTTTTCCAACAAATATTTGTGAGCAGAATCTCTAAAAAAGTAAATAGTAAAACTCATTAATTTAGTAAACAGGAAATTTCCATTTGTTTCGGTAAAATTGGTAAAATGCTTAAAATGGTTTACAACTGAATGTGATATCTTCTATTTCTTTGGAAGTGCTTGTGATACAGAAATCTGATACATCTGTATTAAAGAATTGGATGGCAGTCATATTTTCCAAAGAGATCTTGGGTGTGCAAGAGCAAAATTTTAAGAGTGCAAGTGTGCGCTTTGGTAGAAGCATGCACTTCCATTCTGCACTTTGGTGCAAACAATTTTACTAGCACCCTGTGCTGGACTGGAAACTTTGTTTCTTGCGCTGACAAGTTTACTGTGAAAATTTGAGACTGTGCGCATGAAATCATACATTCTTAGCTAATTTTACAGATAACATTGTTTGTTGTTATTATAAGGGAATTTTGTGTGGCCAATATGCCAAGCACGCAGATGTGTGTGCAGCCAAAATATTGTGCACGTGCAACAAAGTCTTCAGTCTGGTAACAGTGTAAATAAAGAATTAACAGTGAAGGAAGTTGAAGATTTACATGATTGATAATAAATTGTTATCAAACAAATGGAAGATTTTTTCAATTTAGAGGCCACACCCTTTACAAGGTGTGCAGGGAAATTTCAAGGAAAATATTTTTGGGTGTGCACTGGCCAAGACTACAGTCTCAAAGACATGAATTTGATGAAAAATACTATATACTCCATAGGGATTAAAAGTTAAAAATAACAACCTTCAAATTTTATCCAATTAAAGTCATATTTTTTAACTTTAAAGTAGGCATTAACAGATAAGATGTGCTAAAAAGTTTGTTGAAAGGTGTGAATTAATGTCACAAAGCAAAGTTTTAATTCGAGGAATTACACTAAAGGTTACTGTACTGGCATTAATCATAATGCCTAACATTTTATCAAAATGATTTTTGAATGTTTTAATGTATTTAAGAAGGATAACGTAACAAGAATATCGTTTGCGCATGACTTAAATAGCGAAAACTGTCTCTTTCTTACCTTCTCACCTTGTCCAGGTGCTGGGCCTTCCCAGCCAGGTGGTGGTCCGCCATATTTTCTTTGTCCAGTTGTAATGTCGAGTGTATAACCAGTTCTTTCCAGCAAGTCCTTTACCTTATCTTCGTTTGGTCCAGCTTTCCCTTCACTTTGTGGTTCTCCTGATTTTTCCTTCTGTTTGGTTTTTGTTCTGTGCGTCTTCATCACTCCACACAGGAATGCACTTTTATTCTGCACATGAGACAAGTCACTCTTTGAAAACTGATCTATAACTTGTATAGCATCATCTTCGACAAATTCCTTCAAACCATCAAGAGCTCTATCATCAAGTTCTTCCGGTGTTATCACACCGTTTTGAACCAAATAGTCAATTTTTGCCGCAAGTCTTTCGCTTACACCTTGTCCTTGTAGCGTGCTGTAAAACTCCGTGTAGGACGGATAGGCTTCCTCTTCGCCATGTTTTATTTCACCTTCGGCATCATACATTCCCCCATCTCCTTCGTAATGCTGCTCTTCTTCACCGGCACCCATGTAGCCCCCTTCGTAATATTCTCCTTCGGCATATTCTTGCTTGCCTTCATCAGCCATTTTGCAATGATTATAAAGCGAATTTGTCTCTCACGATAGCGATTCCTTTTAGGCCTTTGCGACAACAAAAAGGAATGTAGAATGCAAAGCATGGTCGAAACAAGCGTACACAGCATTCTGGGAATGAATGGATTAGGACTGTCCAATCATGTATGATTGCACATTCGGAGAATCTATCAATTGATCAAACTTTTTTCAAATTGAGGGAATAAAGGAATTCGATAAAGCTGAGATACTTCGGTTTCAATTTATGTGTAAAAGACTAAACGGTACCATACGGCAATGAAACCAGTTATACCGTAGGAGCTTTCTTCGGGGCCATTTTCATAATCATAGTTCTATAGAAGGGAGAAGCTTAGTTTTGACCTGATAGATGCCGAGCAAACCATTAGAAACTGCATTTTTCTAGCTAAATACATGATCTGCTGCTTGTATCCTATTTCATCTTAATTTAATTTCTACATATTAATATTTATTCACAAATATCTTTCAGATTAAAAAAAATAAATTGACAAATTAATAAATTATTAACAATACGTGTCTAGGAAAAACAAAATTTTGTTCTGCCAAGGGGTCTTATTGGTACTGCACGTTTAAAGGTTCAAAAGGAGCAATTGATTTTTTTTCTCAAATACTGTCAGGGAAATTTTTTTAATTTTTTGACACCAGAGAAGCTGAAACTTGGTTTCGGATATTCTAAAATTTCTTGTTGCATAATCTAAAATCTGGGATCTTTCCGTGAACTTATGACGAAGATTGTCAAGACAGAAGTCAGGCAAAATTTTTGTACGTCATGCGGATTCAAATCTCTTTCCTGACAGGAAATTAGAACTTTAGAGGTTCGGAAAGTTTGCCTTTTGCAGTTCTGGTTAAATTTTCAATTGGACTATGGCTGTATAGTTTGACTGTAGTGTAAAATGGAAACCTGAAATTCAATGGGATGTCACTTGCTAAAGGTAAGATTTATTGTCCAGTGGCTTCGTGAAGGGCACAATAGAAATTACAACTATAACATTTAGGGATTAGCTAGAAAATGAGTCTGGAATATTTACAACATTGATTGACAACCAAGGACCCTTAGGCACGACAAACATTTGATCATGATTATGCGCCATAGTTCTATTTAGGTTGATTATGACATGAAGACTTTTAAGTGCAAAGTATTGAAAAAAATTTGAATGAAGGCAGTAATTAAAAAATAAAACTTTATCGAAAGTCTCTGTTGTCTTCCAAAGCATGACTTGTCCGGCAAAATATGATCTATCTTCGGGATGAGCAATTTAACCTTTGACGTAATTCTTCAAGTAGCCTATAGGTCCCTGAAACATTCTCACCTCATTCCCATTCTTCAAAACGGGTGCACAATTTGCAAAAATGGGGCGCCAGACATGCTTCAACTCTGTGGTGGAGGGGGCAACTGCAACCTTAAATTCGCCGTTTACCCTAACCACCTTCAACATGGTGGAGAACACTGTCCATAGTCAAGAAGTTTGCAAACCAAAAATGACGGTTCAATTACCAAATAACCATCAAGATTTGTAGCCTTGAGAACTTTCAATGTAAACTTTGCATGTTGAAAAGTAAACCTCAATAAGAATTGGACACAGTTCCAAAGCTTGAAATTTTTTCATGCAATTTATAGTCTGGGTCAATCAAAATAAAGAAACTTTTGATGCTGTGTTATCAAACTCAATTATTCAAATTGTTCCGTGTGTTCAATTTTTTGCCAGAAGTAGCAAAGCTGCATCCTATCATACCAATATTATTTGCTATTATTATGTAATAGGGGTTTTTGCAAATTCAAGCACCCTATCCTTCCATGAGAAATTAAGAGTTCTCACGACTTCTATTCTCCAATAAAGCAATCTTTAATCAATCAAGTGTTTTTCTATGACCAGAAAACAGCATCTGTTTTATATTTCGCTGATTTCTCAACGAAATATTACAATAATACTTCATGTCATAATTAATAAGAGAACAATGCAATTCTGAGCAATAACCGTAAATCAATGTAAAACGTATTTAAGTATCCAGCCGGGGTGTGAGAATTATCACTAAAGATGCAGTTGTTGCTGCATAGTGCTGCATAGTGCTGCAGAAGTGATTGAAAGTGAAAAGTTTAGCTGAAAGTAATTACGCGGTGAAACACCTCTGTAACACTTGCATAGAGTTTAGATTTTAGCTATTGTCAGGTTTTCGGTAATTGATTTATCACTAAGAGCGTATAAAAGCAGCATTGGAAGCATCACCTGTAAATTGTTACATAGAGGGCAGCAAGCATGGCTCTTTTACAGTAGATACAGAATAATACATTTACTGTTGAAATTGTAAATAATGTAATTGTAAATACGATCCGGAACTATACTTTTGAAGAAAAGTTACATATTTAGTTTATTGTCTTCTCTATAAGAACTTGACATTGGATCACCTAAGTTCTATCGAAACATTTTCGCTGAACTCTGAGCTGCACCGAAGAAGCTGACTTAAAGAGAAAGACCATCCTTCGCTATAATTGCTTAGGAAAAGAGGAGGTAAACATTTGCGTGAAAGCGTAATTGAAGAAAAGCGTAATTGAAGAACACCACTGTCGACTTCTAATGTTCAAATGGTCACTTTTCATCAAAATTATTTCTGAAATTTGAATCTGAAGACATGAGGTGCATGAACAGCTTGGAGAACCTGACCGAGACAACTCGCATGGTATTGATTATCTTCAATGTATTGATTGCGGTCCTTGCAACATTGAGTAATGCATTAGCCGTTTATGTATTCATGAGCAGCCACACATTACTTACACGTTTCAACAGTTACTTAATTTCAATGATGATGACAGACTTCCTGGTTGGCACAGTATTAGAGCCACTTTTTATTGTTCAACTTGCTTCCACAGAGATGGCTAGAAGCTGCAATCTGAATGATACGAGCCGTTTTATAATGGTCATACTTACTGGAGTGACAATGGGAACCATCGCATTGATAAGCTATGACCGCTTCATTCATCTGTCTAAGACAGTTCGCTACAACTTGTACATAGGGAATGTAAAAGTTGCAGTGCTCACTGCGTTATCGTGGTTACTCCCTATTGCAATTACCTTCTGTAAATACTTGGATGACGAAGAGCTGGTTTACTGTACAGTTGTCTTTGTGTATGCAATCATTATGGTGATTATTACCATAATTTCATACTATAAGATCGTAAGGACAATCAGGAAGAAAAGAAAGCAGATTTGCACCCACCTTGCTGTTGGTATCCAAAAGCAACCCCAGATTATAGATCGAAGATTGAAAAAGAATACTAATGAAAAGGCAATAAAAATGGTATCAATCGTTATTGCCTGCTTTATAATTTTCATTGCACCGATTTCTGTCTTCCATGGTATCTCTGCGTCATCTAAAATGCTCCCGAAAAGAGAGCCAGCTTCAAACATGGAAGTACCAAACAGGCAGATGATTCTGTTTTACTCTGTTGCAATGACAATTTCAATGGTAGGCTCAATAGCTAACCCATTAGTGTACTATTATCGTCTGCCACAGTTTCAAAAAATAACAAAGAGGAAGCTTAATATCTTACTAGCTTAGCCGAGATGTTAAAATGATATCATTGTCATAGTGGAATCACGTGGCAACATCGTAGTGGATTTACGTGCGTCAAATGATATTTATTTAGCAAATTAATTATCTTCATTGTAGCTAACTTCAACACAGTTAATATGCTTGATTCCAGTCTACTGTATTTGGGAAGTCAGTGGAGCATTCGAAAACTTTCATAACCTCGACCTTGGAACAACAATTGTGGCGAATGCTGAGAGCACATAGTCCAAGAGACTGATGATAAAAACATACTTGTCGATGCTTGGACGATCTCCATCAGTTTAGTCGTGAAAAAAGTTCACTAGAATGACAAAGACCTCTACAGACTGGTGCTTCTTACTGATATATTGAAAAATGCTGCTCTAAAATGTCGAAAGTTAGTTGCAAACTTTCAACGATTCCTATAGACGGGCTTGAAATAGGTCTATTCATTCGTAATCCATTTCAAGAAGAAAATTTCTCAGCAACAAAGTCTGACTTCCAAAAAGCATGAAGTAAACTTTGAAATCATTTCTTTTAAGTGTAAACAATTTGTAATGTTATTCAGTGTGCCAGTTAAAACCGACATATTTCCAGACTCATCACCCATTACCTGTCTTCTCCTCAAGGCTCTTTAAGCGAATTTTTGTAAGCTAGTTGTACCTGTTTTTATAGACCATAAAAACAATTTAAACATTTAGAACCTTGACTGTGGTATTTGCAGATTGCTAGATACAATGGTATGCTACAAAGGTATTGAGCAGTAGAAACTAGAGATTGACATGGCACTAATTTCACCCCTTTATTCGGAGAGTGAATATTGAATGGTAAAATTAAAGTTGGGATACCTCATGAGTCATTTAAAAAATATCTTCTATTTGCTTTTTACATCAATGACCTATCCACTTGTCTATCCGCCTGTTCAAAAAGTAATATGTATATTGATGACACATTTGCGACCAGCCTTTAATACCACTCAGTTGACCGAGGTCATGGAAGATGCTGGGTAATAGGGAGAAAGAGGTATGGCAATAATATTTAAGACAGACATCTTAAAGATCCATAAAACATGAAATAGAAAATAGATCAGCAATCATCATGATTACGAGATTCTAGTAACAAGATTGTTGAAGACGTGAAAGTCTGGATCGAAGCTCAAACGAGAAAGGCCAGATAGAAAGGTTTTGTCTAAAGAACAAAACAAGCATTCAAGAGCCTTTTATGTCCTTCTTAAGAACTTTTTTCTGTTAAGCATGCTGAATAACTTCTGTCTAACAAACTGACAAACGTATGTTTACCTTAAAACGTACTGAAAACCCACCTTTACTCCATCCCCTCGCGGTCTTGTAAATGCTAGAAATGTCATAAAGCCAACATGTCTTCACCCAAAAATCCAAAGTATAAAGCTTTCAAAAAGCAAAGTAATTCATTGGAGCTAAAAATTCAGGATATCGGGCTTACTGTTGTGTGAATAACGAGATATCTTGGTGTGCAAATTGAAAAAATCTTATGCTAAAAAAGGATAGTTTTATCCAAAATCACTAGGGCGATATGCCTTTTGAAGCTCGCAAAATGCTTCTCCTCCAGCAATTGCATACTAGTATTTTTGAGACACCCTTTAACTAAAGGTGTTCTGCCTAGGGATATTGCAGTATGACTAAACTGGATCGCGTGCAGTAATTACATAGCAGAGCTGACATGACTCTAATGAGAGCACCATCTTGTCAATAATGTTGATTGGAAGAAAGCCATAGACGAACTTGTTGCTAAGGAGACAAACCATACTTCTATGACCTTGCTCCAAAAAGGGGATGGAGGGTCATCAAAGGAAAAATAAAACGACGAAGTCATAGATGAAGAAAGCGTAGGTGCTTCTGATAGACGATTTTACCGACAAAGTAAGGGTTTTCTGTATCAACTGAAGATTTACCGACCAACTCATGAAGTGTCACATTCCTCTACACCCCTCTCCCATTAACTACGTCCCTGGTAAGCATTTTGCAAAAACATCATCATAGCTGACCTTGAAAAAAATTCTGAACACAACAGCTGACTAATCATTAGCTACAAAAAGCCCAAGATAGAGTAGATAGATGTTAAGGCAAAGAATAACCTCACAGCAAAGTATCGGAAGACATCCAGTTCATCACTTAGACTACTTGTAAATAATTCCATGTTGAAAATCAGTTTATGGTTAGTTGGTTCAATTTAGTTTTTGCCTTTACATTATACTAATATATCACAAACGTGAAATAAGTAAACAAAACATTTTTTCCTGAATTGATTCAGCTAATGGACTAAAGATGTGTGCAGGTATTTATTATTTTGAATTTTCTTTCACTGTATGGATTGGTTTCAGATCTTAGACGTTTTTATTATTAGTGTATTGAACTTATATCGTAATTAGGTGAGTGAATTTAATGTAATTAGGTGAGTGAAGTCACGCTACAAGTTTATGATGGGCTAACAAGTTCGTTTACGTTATAGTCACGTTTTGTATATATTTAAAGATAAAATCAACGATATGGAGTTTCATTCACGTCTACGCTCTACCGAAGCTATGTTCAAAATATAATGTATCCCAACGCGGGGCACGGAATACGACGAAATCATGGCCACTGAAGCAGAAGGTAACAGTGGACAATTAAAGAAATTGTTAGCCATACGAGGAGGAAATAGAACCTCCATTACGAAGCTTGAACGACAAGTCACGGCTCTTCTTGAAGAACTAATTAATGATAATGGCAGTGGCGCTTCTATGGGGGAGGGGGGCAGGGGGCCACGGCCCCCCAGAAATTTTCGTTGCCCCTTGTTTTGCCCACCCCAGTTTTTTCAAAAGTCTCTATTAAAAATTCAATGTTTTCTTCCAAAGCTGTCCAATCGTTGTTTGATTTTGTTAGGGTTGCTCTCTTTATTTTCCTCAATGCTATCTTTATTGCATTTACTTAACAAACGAGGGGCCCCGATAAGCGTTTTGGTTTGTAACCGAGGTGGACATTTATGAAATTTTGGCTCCTTTTCTAATAAGTTACCAAGTAAAAACCAAGTGTTACCAAGAGTTCTGTAGTTACCAAGAAAAGCTAATTATTGACAATCATTTAAACTCTATATTTGCTATATATTATCACAAAGATCCACCCTCTTTCGGTGGGGTGCGCAGGGTCAGCCCAATACCATCCCAGTGTACCTTGGCAATCTACTATTGCTTATCGAAATTGTATGACTTGAAATTCTGTGTAACAGAATGATTTGCTTGATCTCATGGAGGTTGGATATAAGACATAACTACTATGGAAAATTTTTACCGATCGACTTTACAAAGCTATTAGCCTTTTATTTTTCGAAGGATAGTTCTTCTGTTGAAAACCATGTTCATGAAACATTATTGTTAAACAGATAAAACTCAGTGGAGTAACAGAACAAAGTTACTTTTAGTCAAATAACAAATAGCCCCGAACCTTTAGGGGCCCCCAGCAAGAATGTTTCTTTATTATTTTCCCTAGGGGACACAGCTGCTCCTTACACCACCAATAAAACTATTTGGCATAATGATAACAACCTTGATAGAGCTGTACCAAGGACATACTTATCTATGGGGAGCTAAGAACCGGTGCCTTGTAGCTAGCTAATTTTGAGCCACCGCGCCACTGCTTTACATTCTACTAGTTCCCAAAGTAATAGCTAGCGTTGGCTCCTATAACTGAAAGTTTGGCCCTTGGTTAGCCCCCCCCCCCCCAGATTTTTAAGGCTATGGATAATGGAGAAAAACAAACGTATGTGAACGGACTAAACGAAAAGATACTGGAATTATGTCCAGACGTCAGCATCGAAAAAGAAGTCGATGAAACAACGGAGCTGAATTGCAGAATCGATGAAATTCTGGGAAGAATTCAAGCATTTAAAGACGGTCAATACTCTCAGACCAAAGCATTAGGAGTTGGGAGTGGAACGACACAAGCTATTACGTCAACGCCTTCCAGAGATGCTGAAAATGTTCAAGGAGCAACAATCAACGACCATGGTCTGAACACAAGCGGGGTTACCATGGGTTCTGTTGCCATTCGTCTGCCAAAAATGACGCTCCCACGATTTAAACGGAGATATTACACGTTTTATGTCCTTTTGGCAGAGTTTTGAAAATGCAATAGATAAAAACGAAGGCATAACTACGGTTGATAAGCTCAACTACTTGGTGAATTTGTTGGAGGGTCCAGCATACCGTGCAGTATCAGGACTTGAACTGACGGAACAAAATTATTTAAATGCGGTGGAAATTTTTAAGGCGAGATGTGGCAATGAACAACAAATAATCTCAACGCACATGCAGGCTCTCCTTGGGCTACAAAACTGCCCAAACGAAAACGTGAAGCAATTGCGTTTCATTTACGACAACATAAATGTACACGTAAGGGGGCTTGAAGCCCTTGGTATGACTTCTGCAAGTTATGGCAGTTTGTTAGTACCCATCCTTATGGCAATAATGCCGCGAAAAATTACGTTGCATGAAAGGAAATTGAAGCCAGGGAATTGAGTGATAACATCAAGCCCGTCGAAAAGAAATGTAACAAAACATTAGGATATCAACCAAAATCACCACAAGGCACTACCAAGACATTTTTGACAAAAGAAGAAAAAGTGCAAGTAGTGCTTATTGTGGACACGCGCACTATCCGTCAAGCCAGGAAATAACGAATAGAAAAAAGCTTCTACTGGGAACCAAACGATGTTTTTCCTGCTTGAAATCTGGACATATGACAAATAAGTGTCGGGAAAATCGCAATTGCAAAAAGTGTGGCAAAAAATTTTCATCACGAATTAATTTGCTACAAAGGAGCAAAACAAACGGAGGAAGAAACAAAAGAAACTACCAGTGTTACAGGAAAACAGGATATCAGGTTTGTTGATTTTGGTTTTGAATGAAGACAGGTGATAAGAATCTGGGGTGCAAAAAGGGCGTTCCAAAGCGTTACAAAGTTTACAAGCTCTAGGAAGGAAAGACGAGGAAGATTCAGAGTATATCTTGGGGAATCAGGGATAAAAGATCAGATCTCCTGGTAGCAATGTGTATGGAAATAACTGTTAAAAATGGATTGGTTGGCAAAAGAACGCGGAGGAGAATGAAGTTGCAGAGATTTGTAAAGTTGCAGTTGTTGATGAGATGAATAGCAATTTACCAACCCAGGTATGAATCATGGCATTAGATCTATCAGAGATAATGCTGCCAATCCACCTAATAATAGTGCATTACAAACCATTAAATATGGTGTTTTCTGATGAAGAAGTTTTCTGCCAGACAAAATCAAAACCTTAGGCAAGAGGTGTAGGAGATCACTCTGCAGTTACCAAAGAAGTCAATCTCAGAACTATGCAATTACCAAAAGAAGTCAATAACAGAACTATGCAATTACTAAAGGAATCGATAACAGAACAAGGCAATTACCAAAGGAGTCGATAACATAACTATGCAATTACTAAAGGAGTTGATAACAGAACTAGGCATTTACCAAAGTAGTCAATAACAGAGCACCAAACGTGAGCAGCATGAGCTGGAAAAGCCCCGGTAGATCTTGCTGACCAAACCCTTCACTAATAGGTTACTGAACAAAAGACTAAAGCTCAGACCAGGTGTGCTGGAACTCCTATAACACCCCCTAGACCTGTCACTGAGTGAATACAAGCAGTTTCTCTAGATCAAAAAAGAAAAAATATATCTAAAGTTAGAGATAACTACTTATACTAAGTGCTTATAAGTTATCTGTTAGAATTTAGAGAAAGAATCAAAGAAGGTGATTGGTATACTCTTACTAATGCAGTAGAATATCATGGATACCATACACATTACATCTTAGACACAGACGTCACAGGAAAAATGTTAAAGATCATATTGACCAGGAGATGCCAGAGTGCAATGAGCTAGCAGTCTGTAATAGTTTTGTCGATTTATTTTACATTTACCAGGGAACATAACCTGACCAAGAAACATGATATTTTGATCAATTTACACGAGCTTTGCCAATTTTACATTTGCCACATATTTCTTCTTTTCTTGTCATCCATTTCTCAACAAAATGATGCTCCCTTTAACTGTGGTGCCTTTAGCACATGCTTAGTCTGCTTAATGGTTTATACGACCCTGCATACGTCGATACAATGGTTCGTTACCTAAATTTGCAGAATGCTGGCAGTATACAAAGCAGAGGAAGTAGAAAGCTAAGTTAAACCCCTATCCAGTTTTGATTTTTCAGGACCACTGCCATGACGGGGGCGAATTAAAGTCTATTTGGCATTGTTATCATTAGTATCTAAATCAAGTTGCTTGTTATTGCTTTCATTTTTAGCGAAATTGTAGAGATTAGCGTGTCAGAGGTCTGGGAACGAGTACATGGCCCAAAAATAGCATTTAGGGCCATTTTGATGATAGTTGTGAATCTAAGTCACATTACCGTGTTATGGTTAGCATTTATGCTAATTTTCATGCCATTGATTTCGTTTTCAAAAAGTTAAAGAGACTACCAGTTTAGAAGTCTGGGAAAAAGCATTCTAAAAATAGCATTTTGGGGCATTTT